>JALMGF010000183.1:0-147500 GCA_023333645.1 Sceloporus occidentalis | reverse complement strand
CATAACTCTCGCCATTTTCCCTGCGAGGACCGCGTGTTTATTTAGTGTCTGGCGTAAAGTGAAATCTGTAAAGGACACGCAGGGCACTTTAAACAGACTTGAACTTATCCACCTGGAGCATCTAAAGTGATTTGTCACTTGGAGAACATCTTTTCCATAATCATAAGAGCAGCAAACATCCTTAACCCCTTAAGGACAACGGGCGGCCCCTAAACCCATTGAAAACAATGCGTTTTGAGCCCGTACATGTACGGGCTTTGTCATTAAGGGGTTAATCCTTAATCAGTCACCTGTGTTTCGATGGCAGAGCGAGGTGGCGGTGCAGAACTTTATCACCCCCGTTCCATCCTCGGTGCGCGCGCTGTCAAATTACTATTATCTGTGGGTCAGACGTTCGTCTCTCCGTGCCGGCGCTAACATCACACTACATTAATTCACTTATGAAAGGGTACACAACTCGAGTCTCCCTGATCATATATCGCAGATTACAGCCTGTCATGTGGGGAGGAAAAAATATGACATTTTAATATTTCTTTTTTAAAGTTCTACAACTGGGCATTAGACTCATCAATGAAATTACTGATTTAATCTCCCCGAGGTGTATAGATGATTGAAACGAAGCGCGGGTAGATAAATAAACGTACATATCCGAAAACAAGCAACTGTCCGTCACGCGAGTATATAACGGCTTTAAGCGAGACCCTCAGAACAAAAAAAATATGTTTTATTGGGTACTCAGTAGAGAAGTTTTGTTGTACTTTTTATTCTTATATTAGACTCACTTAGAAACTTAGATCATGATTTGCGGAGAGGGAAGACACCATGTCCTTTAATCACTTGATACTTGGCAATCAGAACCTGTTTCTGCACGTCATCTGTGAATCGCTTTATGGCAGACTCCTCATATGGACTTTAATTAGTGAAAATTCCAATTCCGATGAAAATTATAACCCCCAGCGCTGTATACAGTAATAACCCCCCAGCGCTGTATACAGTAATATAACCCCCCAGCGCTGTATACAGTAATATAACCCCCCCAGCGCTGTATACAGTAATATAACCCCCAAAGCTGTATACAGTAATATAACCCCCAGCACTGTATTCAATAATGTCTTGTTTTTTATCGCTTTTTGTTCCAATAAACTTCCTTTAAACGACCTGGAGCCGCCGTTGCTGTCAGTCATGTGATATTTTGGGTGACTTTCCCAGCCCCAAACACCACACTGAGCTGGTGCTTTATGGCAATGCTAATGAAGTCTGTTACTCTATAGACTTTCATTAGTAAGAGAGTCCATATGGGTGATTAAGACATAGCCATTCTATAGTTTCCCACAGGCAGTATGATAAGGGATTGGGCTCAAATAACAGAGCGAGAATCATAGAAATGGCTAATATGCCACTGCCTAAAAACATTTAATTATGGGGCAAAAACTACAAAAGTGTAAACGAAGAAAACAGAGCAATATTTTTAAAAATAATATTAGTTAATAAAATAAAAAATGGTGGTGTTCCCCTTTATGTGCAATCAAGTAGAGTGCAGCTTTATAAATAGATATGGAAAATGGAAAAAAAAAAATGTTCAGTATTCCTTTAAGAAGTCCTAATGCAATTGCGCTCACCTGATTAACGCAGGCTGACGGCTCTGCCATTATTTTGCCTAAGTAAGACTTAAACATGAAAAGAGAAATAAAAAAATCTCTAAAAGACGAACAAAAAATTGCTTCTCGTATCGGAGTAAAGTGGCTGAATAAAAAAAAAATAAATGCAAATGCTTTTACGTTTTCAGATTTCCCCGCCGTTTATGCTATATTGATAATAAGTTGACCTCTCAAGATGCTCTTTCTTAAATTACCCTGATCCTCCTGCATTCAGCGATCTTCCCGGCTTGTATCACACAATGCAATTTAACAAGATGAAAGAGAAATTTTGTTGTGGGGCCACCTTATTAACATTCAGAAAGAATAAAATACGATGTTCGTGCCTAGGATGTTTGAACCATTTTCTTAATATAATTGCAATTTTCGAGCACAGAGCTAATAGCATCCCGAACTGTTGTGAACTATATAATTTTGAATAATGTACTGAAAAATGAGTATATGCAAAATTAAATAATGATTTATAATATAGAGCTGGAGTTTATGGGATAGCATTTACATTCAATGCTCTTTGCAAATCAAGAGTCATCAATTCCGTAGGAATCTATTTAAACTACAATGTATCAAAAAATAGCAAGAAAAAAAATTCATCTCTCATCCACGTATTCCAGATTCCATCCGCTATTAAAACATAATTTGGGGCTAGAACAGATCATGTGATTTTTTACACTTTTTTATATTGTTTGGATCGAATCTTCTTTGACATTATAAAGGTAATACATCATAATACATCTGGTTTTTTTTTATGTATTTACTGTTACATGCGATCACCTGAAATGTCACAGAAAATACCCCATTATATTTAATGAGGACACACATTGGAGTTAAACCGAATCTTGAAGGTCAAGAGATCATGTTAGATAAATCCTAATATCTCTCTTTTTCATGTAAGGGTGTCAAGGAAACCTGTATTTACTTTTATAAATTAAAGGAAAGGACATACAAAGTCTACTATTTGTAGGAGAGATTCGAGGCATGATATAGGTGAACATTTTCTGTTGATTTCCCATAATTAAAGTTAAGGGTATCCTACACTATAAAGATATAAAGATATATGTGTAATATATTTGAACCTCATATTTATTTTTATACCTAAATTATTCTTTAAAAAATATATAATAATAATAATAATAATAATAATAATAATTATAATAATAATACATTTCATGTGCCCAATTATTACCAGACCCAATAAATCTAGGCCTTTTTAAATTAATTATTCATTAAATATGTGAAGTTCAACCCAGCTATACTCCCAAAACAACGGAAGCTACCAATCAGAATAAGCTTTAATTTGCTACATAATAAATACAATAACATAATAAATACAAAGTAACAAAATCTGCTACAAAATAATTCTATAACTAAAATCTTCTATAAATCCAATAGCTGACATTTGACCACTCAACGCACGGTCTTATCACACAATGCTAAAGACTTATACATTGTGGCTTTATGATTCCATAAACAGCGATCTCAGCTGTGACATCATGACAAACATTGCATCACCGCGAATGCCCAAATGCTGCAGATTTTTCAGCATTTAATACAGAACAGTGCTGGAATCAAACAATAATAGAATGTCTGTACACCATGCATGAGTTGTCATTAAATATATAGGGCTGGTTATTAGTTAACGGAAGACCTTAGCGGTTAGTCTACTAAGTATGTTTATTACGTTTGTATCAGTGCACGTTAAGTCATTACATTTTACAGAGGGCAGGGTTCGGGAGGCTAGACTAGTGAGCATGGAACAGACCAATTATTCATTGACGAAGATGCAGCCTTAATGAATTAATGAATTTAATATGTCAGGGTAGTCAGAGCTTAGCTATACAGTAACCTAGTAATTAACATTAACAGGACTTCTCGACTACGTGGGAATTCATATAGCTGATGGGTCATGGGTTCTGGGTCATGATGTTTGGACTCTAGAGTTCAAGGAGTAACTCAGAATTCAGCATTAATGAAAGGGTTCCTGGACTGCGCATGGACTATCATCAACATATGCAGGGTCTAGGTGAATGTGGATTGGGAAAGAGACTTAAGCGCTGCAGGAAGGGCTGGGGGGGGTCTTGTGAGATGCTAATTCAGGTAGCACTAGAACAAGTGTAGGACTCATTGTGGGCTGGGTACCCAGTGAGTGGATAGCAGTGAGACCACCGTACCGCACTGTTATGCTGATCATGTCCTAGTGCCCTAGCAGGTCTGGACTGGCGATAATGAGGTAGCCAGCACTTTGATGACGTAAGAGCGGCCAAGGGCTGGATATGGGCGGAATGGGCATATACTGCCAGTATCTACCCTGCAGCACCCGATCCGCCTCTGGGGCGGCAGATCTGGCGGACATGTGGCCCTGTCGGCCCACCAGGCATTTGCACGCTGTGCCAGATGACCAGTCCAGGTCTGGACCCTGGCCAATCATCAAGATCTCATTGGTTGACAAGTCTGATAAGTTACATGATAGATTTTGTTACAGTATCCTAACATTCCAAGAAACTGTTACCAGGTTAGAGAACAATGTGGCCTTTGCCTTTATTTTCATATAATTTAATGATCACATGGACATCACCATGGTTCTACTCTCTGTACGATCTGGTCTGTCAAACTCACACAGTATACGGGATTTGTTGTTGCAAACGCAGTTCAATTACTTCTCGGTATCACAACGGCATCATAGACATAATCAAGGAGATATACCCCTGTCCATTGTGAGCCTAGATCTATATTTAAAGCCGAGGCTGGCACAGAAATAAAATTATCCGCCCGTAGCACTAAACTCGACTCGAATTCAAGCTTCCTTTCTGACGCTAGTAATTAAATCCAAGTGATTGACAAAGTTGCTAACGCACTGTACACAGCCCCGGGCCAAGATTAAAGAGAAGGATAGCATCTTTGAAATTACCATTCAAGAAAAATGAGATTTGGTCCAAAAGTTGACAATTGACCACTTTGCAATTTAGCTGCCAATTACATGGAAACGATATAAATACAGGATAGAGTCAGTTGTGATTATAATATTACATAGAGATGCCATCATAACTCGTTGGGTGAAACAACAAATTATCCAGATTTAAAGGAGAAGTCACGTAGAAAAAATGAATATTTTCTCCTTGAACGGAACCCCCAGCGCTGTATACAGTAATATAACCCCCAGCGCTGTATACAGTAATATAACCCCCAGCGCTGTATACAGTAATATAACCCCCAGCGCTGTATACAGTAATATAACCCCCCAGCGCTGTATACAGTAATATAACCCCAGGGCTGTATACAGTAATATAACCCCCAGCGCTGTATACAGTAATATAACCCCCAGCGCTGTATACAGTAATACAACCCCCCAGCGCTGTATACAGTAATATAACCCCCAGCGCTGTATACAGTAATATAACCCCCCCAGCGCTGTATACAGTAATATAACCCCCAGCGCTGTATACAGTAATATAACCCCCAGCGCTGTATACAGTAATATAACCCCCCAGCGCTGTATACAGTAATATAACCCCCAGCGCTGTATACAGTAATATAACCCCCAGCGCTGTATACAGTAATATAACCCCCAGTGCTGTATACAGTAATATAACCCCCAGCGCTGTATACAGTAATATAACCCCCAGCACTGCATACAGTAATAACCCCCAGCGCTGTATGCAGTAATATAAACCACCAGTGCTGTATACAGTAATATACCCCCAGCGCTGTATACAGTAATAACCCCCAGCGCTGTATACAGTAATATAACCCCCAGTGCTGTATACAGTAATAACCCACCAGCGCTGTATACATTAATAACCCCCCCAGCCCTGTATACACTAATATAACCCCCCAGTGCTGTATACAGTAATAACCCCGCAGCGCTGTATACAGTAATATAACCCCAGCGCTGTATACAGTAATGTCGGTCGGTGACAAAAACCTAGTTTCATCTCATTTTGTCCCAATAATCTCCCTTTATCTGCAGACCTGGAGCCACCGTTGCTGTCAGTCATGTGATATTATGGGTGACTTTCCCGGCTCAAACACCACACTGAGCCGATGCTTTACGGCAATGCTAATGAAGTCCGTTCCTCCATAGACTTTCATTAGTCAGAGAGTCTGAATGGGTAATTGAGACTGGGGTATTCTGTTGTTTCATGCAGGCCATATGATAAGGAGTCATGGTGTTTGCCCAGTAGATTAATCTCAGATTGATATCAAGCAAGCCAGTAACCTGCACGGAAATTTATTGATTCAATACTATTAGCCTATTCTAGATATAATATTATGACAATAGTTGGTCACACGTACATCTCACAATAACTACATAGAAGGAAATGGAGAATGCTCCTTTAAAAAACTGATCCAAACCAAGTTTTTGCTAAAAAATGAAACATATCATATGGAAAGAACATATAAAAGATACAAAAGAAGAGCTTTTTGGCCACATGCAATCACGTCAATGACATTTTATACACAAAATTGGCAGAAAAGCTACTCAAGGATTAATTAGAAGCTAGACCTCAGGGGTCTGGAAAAAAAAAGTGTTTGTCAGAGCAAAATTTTTTTTTGGAATTCTTTCAAAAACCAACCGAAGTCTATATTTGTGACTGATAGATTGGAACGAAGACGGTAATGTTTAGGCTGGAGCATATCAAAATGTCTTGTTATCACTTCCCGCGTGCCGTACGACACAGTAGGACTTTAAAGTCTTGCTAATATGTTGATGAAACTTCATCCTAATGCGCTTATTGCCAGAACCCAACCCGCTATCATCTTCGCTGCCATTAACTGCACACTTACAGCCTAAAAGCAAAGTCATTATAAGTAACCGAAGACTTCTTCAGAAGGTGATATATAATGAACCAGGAGTGGGATTTGTTTGTTAATTATGTCGCTATTTAAAAGGCAGAATGATTAAATAAAAAAAAAATGCAGGTTCTGGTAAAAGACCGGCGTCGTTCTAAACCTTTAAGAAAAAATAGTTCCACCGTGTTCTAGGTGTGTCTTCTTGACTCTATATTTTATGACTTGGTTCATAGTAGACCAAGTTGTGAGGCCATTCTCGCCATCACCTTTGTTGCTTGTGTGAGGTTTGCAAGTTTCAAGTAGGTGTAGATGTCTTATGAAATAAGCTGGGGAATTTCTATTTGAGCTGACCCCAAGACTCTTGAAATATTAACCCTTTAATACAGATCATGCAGATTCTACATAGCGACTTGCTAAATGTGTTACCCAAATGGCTCTAATACCGGCCCACATGGAAACCTTGGCTTGCCATTATTTATAGACACACTTAAATGAGTCACCTGCATTCAAGCAAGAGTATCATCCATATCCCAACAGTGTAGAATTGGAAGGAGTCAGCTCCAGTCTGCGTGACGTTGAGAATATACCCATTTACCCTAAGATTGGGGCAAAAATGCTGAGACTTATGGTCAAACCCTGAGAGTTCTCAGATATTCTCATGAGGTTTGCAACAGTAAAAACAGGTTTTTCTTGTGATTCTGGGCATGCTTTTGCTAAAGGCATATTATATAGATCACATAATCTATCCAGAAAGAAGACCGTTTCTGCGATGATGCAATGTCCATTGTTTATGTCTCCAATGAGTCTCCATTGTCCATCTTTTTCGTCTCCAGTAGACCACCTTTGGAGGGCAATTTACAAACCCAGAGAGGAGCCCTCAGAACATGTAGGGTATTAACTTAAAGGGCAGACATGGCTCTTCCCATCGTTGAATATCTTCAGGGTGTCTCTCTGTCAGCTCCAGTTAAGTTTCATTGCCATTTGTGGAGAAGCTTCTGTGAATTTTGGATATCGCAGATAATTTCCTCCACATGCACCACAATTCCAATGGAGAATAATACAATGGATATGTCTTTAACAAAGAGATGTGTTTTTTGTTTTTTTTTTAAATCAGGATCAAGGCCGTTTTTAAACAGTTGAGTCAGAATATAAGGCTCATCTAAGCCAAGAAATAAATAAAATAATACAATAAGTGATTTTCTTCTTTACTAAAAAGTTAGACGAGGTAATTGTGGGCAGTTCTGAAGTGATAAAACAGATATTGCTTAAAATTTCATTATGGGAAATGAGCTTTATGTTTTAGGAAATGATTATGAAGACTGATTTAGTGAAGCATTCAGTTAAGTGTCTGTAATACAACAATTAATTAGTTACCTGTAGCCGTGGTATTAAAGTATTTAGAATTACCCAAAATGGAAACACTTACAACGTCCGTGCTACCAGACAACGATTAGCTTGCTTAATTAAGACGAAACGTCGTTTAGCTTTCTTTATAACGCTTAATTCTGTAAGGATTTAGGAGTTCATGTTCAAAATTATCACGGTAGGAAAAAAAAACATGAATGAAAAATTTCTTACGAAATAATTTTGTAATTTTATTCCGCATGCAATATTTTTATTTGTTTATTATATGTCCTACTTGTAAATACTACCATTCATAGACAATATTGTAGAGCAAGCAGACAAAACATATTAACAACTTTTTGCATCTGTCCCACTCCCCCTAATAAATATGGACCCAAAAAATTGTCTGAAACAGTGTTTACCGGTAACAACCCAAAAGGCATCAAAATATTTTTTGTAAGGTTCTTTATTACCTATAATACAATGTTTTCATTGTTGATACAAAGTATCCATGTTAATGTTAAAAAAGTTCCCTTACCTATTCAGGACCAGGACCGATGATTAAACATAATCCATACAATTCCAAAAAAAAAATTGGTCATCTTGATATTTTTTTTACATGATTTTATAATTTCTATAATTTGAGATCAATAAGCCAAATAAATGTAGCCATTCTTTAAAAAACAAACAAAAAAAAGTACAAACTGTATTGTTAGAAATGCCCTGTTTTTCCATTCTTGACAGAATATAAAGAAAATAAAGAGTAATAAAAAATAAAAAAATAGTTGAAAGTTCTTAATGATTAATAAAGTTAACTACCATTTTGGGGAGTCTGTGAAGTACACGATGCCGCCATTATTTAAACCACGAGACTCTTATGATATTCCATGATTAAATATTTAGTTATGGCTAATTGAATTTTTAGATTAGATGCACCGAGCCGTCCGCATCATGATCAAACGATACATTGTATCTTTTTATATAATTATGACAATGCTGTCAAGTTTTGATGTGGACTTCAAGATCGAAACTTAAGCTTAATTGACTCTGTGTTGAAGCACCAATATTCACATTAGGCAAGGTATAAGTTATGCATCGGAGCATATGAGTGTTTCTGGAAACCCTTGTTTTGTCAAAAGTACCTTTTATTAATATGTAGTTTTATGTAGTTTAGTCACCCTAAATTTACACAGAAAGTAAAATGAAAATGTATTAAAATATTTATTTGATGTCCCCAACAACCAACAATATGAATTCTGGTCTTCAAAGGCTTAGATGAGACATTCAACCATTATGGTCAATTCCATCTGAATGGAATGGGAATGCAGAACATGCATAAAGAGAACACAGAAATGATCCAGTCAATGAGTACATTCTTTAAAAAATCCTATGACTCTAGACCCCCTGGTGGCTTTGTGTGGAATTGCAAGTAAAACACAAAAAGACATTTCAGGCAATGGGCCAAAATCTTTTAAGAAGAGCATCCCAGGGATTAATTACTCCCTCTCCCCCTTACCAGCCCTCCACTGAACATGAGAGCAACATATTCTTAGAAAAATCTTAATTCACAAACATAGTTCTAATTATCAAAATTCACTTTGTCATCCTATTAAAACCATCCATGGATCTTACCGAGTGCCAGCCGATATACCTATCCGATATACATATCCCGCCCGATGCACAGTTCACATTTATTGACATAAATGTAGCACAATGGGGTAGAGTTAAACTTTTCTCATGTGTCGTAAACTAATTATTATTCACAAGGATATGACAATAAAGTGTAATATGAGTTTCGCCAATGAAGTCTTTCCGGATGTCTATGTATGTAACCAAAATATTAAAGGAACGCCACAAACATCTTTATACCCCTTTATAAGTTAACTACCCCATACTACTACCTCCTAAGCGACCGGAGAACACAGTGTGTATTCTACATTGAAAATGCCATTTTTACTGAAAATTCTTCCTTTGAAAGCCAAGATGACAGCTCCCGGTAGCAAAAATGTAATTATTTGCTATTAAATACCCGCATACAGCAGCTGTTCCAATAAAAAGAAATAAAAAGATGGCAGCATGGGCTTCGTATTGTGCTGGGAAAATGAATTGTGATATTTTTATTTAAATTACATTTTTTAATATTGGGTTTATTAGAGGCACCTGATGACCTGCGTTGACCCCAGCTTGATGCAAATAATAGGGAATGGATCTACTTATGTGAAGAGGGAGAGTCTGTTTGTTTTACCCCTAGGGAAAGAAAGAATGTCTTCATATAACACGGGAGAATTGTGATTATAAAACCAAGTAAAGTGATGCTTCAAGCACAAAAAATAGATATGCGGGGAAATTAGGTTATAATGGACACATTAGTGATATATGAAAACTCCCATTTTATTTCAATTATAATAAAGTCATGCAACCATTACGAAACTCTGTGATAGTCATGAATTTTTGGTTTGCCGCAAGCTCTAAAAATGTTTTTATGTGGTGCGCAGTAAAATAAAGCGGGAACAAAAATGTATCCCCTCCCCGACGCAAGACATTCCTAGTTTAAAAAACATAATGGGAATAAAGTAGGTATTATCTAAGTGTGATATATCACGTATAACTGGGTGGATCATAAGATAAGGATCTGATTTGGTGATACTGAAATGTTTTGGAGAAATGTAACAGCCCATTTCCCGTTATCAGTGGTCATTGTCGTTCACCGGTAAGGGACAGGGGTTGGTACTTGATGTCCCTGAATTGTTGACCCTGTAGAGGAATCGAAGTCATGGGAAAGTGGTCAGGGGACCTTCTAAAGGAGAACATTCAGTAAAAAAAGGTTATTACAGGAAGGGCCCCGGGCCCCCTGACCTCACCTAGCAACATGTCCCACAGTGCCAGCTCTGTCCCCAAACAGCTTCTTTGTGCCATTTTAGCCCCCATCCAGCTTGTCTGTGTCACTCTCCCTTCATGTAGACTGACCCAGCATGCAGGAAATGGATGTGATGTCACTTCCTGCATGCTGGATCAGACAGCGTGCAGGGAGAGAGTGTGAGAGATCATCCAATCGGATGCAGGTGTAACCCACAGCTAGCGGGTTTAAAATGGGCGACCATGAATGTAATACAGTGAGGGTATTAAACACGCGCGGGATAGACATACGGCTCCTGAATCTAAGACGAGACCAACGACTGATTAAGGTTTGAGTCTTTACAGCAGGAGAAACAGTCGATGAGATGGGTCTGATCAGTCGGCAAATCTTATGTTTTGATGTATCTTTGAATATAAGAATTGTCACCTTGACTCTTCCCCCATATAGACTCATACCAAAGGACATTGAGACGTAGAGATGTGAGGATTTGTACTGTGTTACTTGTTTATTTATTACTTTGGGCCAATAAAAATGCAGTAAAGCAGCTGCCCTCCATTTCATTTGGTTTTTGTGAACAAATATGCAAGATCATCTCTCGCTAAGACACGTACATAAATCTCCATCTTAGCCTGGGAGAGAAGAGAAATTGCCTTCAGGGGGAGTATTTGCAATAATACCTTCAGAATTCGTACAGAAACTTCCAATATCCTCTCTATGACATCACAACGCAAGCCACAACTCTTTGTACGCCATGATGTATGTGTCCTTACAGCTTTCACCATCTTTAGAATGTGTGCCAAAATGTCCGTCGACCTCTATTCCAAATGACCTCTGCTGATGGGTGGTTGAACCCAAGTTGGAGTAACGGAGATCGGAATGGATATAACCTGACGTTAGCAAGCAAGTTAACACAAGCAAGAATGGGTTAATCCAGCTGAATATTCTGTTTTATTGAATATGGATGTGTGCTGATCTCTCTTATTTTCTCCCTTTATTGCTTATTCTATCATCCCAATTTCCAGCACGACAGAGTAATCAATCTCTCGCATTGAGGTAATACGGGAGGTTTAATGGGCTCTCGATACGGCACAATGTGCAGTCTAGGTGTTCATCTCTTTCATGTTCTATATTTAAATATTCTGCTCATTATTTAATAAAGAATGATAAATGCCACACATTCTGTGTATCCGGATATATTTGCGTCTTTTCAGTGTGTGCGTCTATGTATGCATGTAGAAATGTATATTTATATGTAGGACAGTCTGATAAAAATATACAATATCTCAGACCATTTTTATACAAATGAGCGAGTTCTTAAAGGGGAAACAGAAATTTTGCATTCCTAGTATCTGAGTAAAAATATGTTCTAAAAAATATTACTTTTTGCCCCAGAATATAAAGTTTTCAGGCAGCTGCATATCAGCCGTTTGTATGATTCTCGTTCTGTTATCTGAGCCCCGATCTACTAAACACCCCGACTCCTTATCATACTGCCTGTGGGGAACAATAGAATGACTCAGTCTTAATCACAGAGCCGGACTCTCTGACTAATGAAAGTCTATGGAGGAACGGACTTCATTAGCATTGCCATAAAGCATCAGTTCAGTGTGGTGTTTGAGCCGGGAAAGTCACCCAAAATATCACGTGATATAACAATGGGGGTTATTACTGTATACAGAACTGGAGGGTTATATTACTGTATACAGCACTGAGGGGTTATTGCCGTATACAGCCCTGGAGGTTATGCACAGGGAAATTCGTTTTCCCTGGGACTTCTCCTTTAAGTTAGAAGAGATTAGTTGCCCAGAATAGACCCATTGGTGTCCTGAGCAGAAAATCAAATCAAGACGCCGGGTTATATGTTGGATTAGGAAATGGGCAGAATGGATGTGATAACGGCTTCTTATCTACCATTAAAATCTTGAAAAAAAAGGTTATCTTACGTACATTCCATTACATTAAACAACCAAATCTCAAAACAATTTGACTGATCTCATTAGGATCCTTTTTCCCCGGGCAACGGTTCATCTCCAGGTCCGTGGGGAACCCCCTAAAACGCCAGAGCTAAGTGAATTAGCATATTTCGGCACTTACTATACAAAGGAGTAATCTAAAACTGAAAGACACTTTGTCTGCAGATATTGTTACAGAATTTACCGTTTTATCTTTCTGAAGAATCCATCTGGTGAAGTTAACCCCTTCAGATACCCAAAAGGCATGTCGGAATAATTACACTCATATAACCTCCGACCCATCATTTAAAAAGGGGTTTTAGTGGCTGACTTTAACCCACAGAGAGCCGGGACATTGTCCGATGGATTGGTTTGAATCCTATTTAAAGTGTGCGACATATACCAACTTGTAACAGTGAGCTTAAAAACGTAGCGTGCGCCCGCACATATCCAGACATTATTCACTCTTATGCATCAGGTGGCCGCTGGCCTTAAAGTGCCAGCACCGTCCCTCCAACCCTAGTCCAAAACGGTTCTTGAATATTAAATTGTACAGCGCTACAGAATTTGTTGGCGCTATAAAAACAATTAATAATAATAATATATCATTTACATTCACAACCACTGGTAATTGGTGATACATTTTAGAAGCAATATGGCAATGATTAGGATATTGGTCTTAATTCCTGTTTATCTCATGCCCGTTATGATTTATTATCTTATTGTAAACATTATTAATATGTAATATTAAAAAGTCAAAGTATAATATTATAGATCTTAGAAGTTTTGTGAAATTGTTACGTTTTAACAAAACAATAAAAAGCATAAACAAGTCAAGTGCTTTTCCTCTATGCGTTCCCCATCATAATTTTTTTTCCCCCTCTTATCTTCGCCTAAATGCTTCCTCATTGTGAATACTTAGGATTAAGTTGAAATTCGAAAGAAAATTTATGTTAAAACAAGAGATCAAAGCAAGCTCTTGATTTAAAAGCCCTGCACGTTCTTTGGAATTTTCAGCATTCTGAACAAGTTTTGAATGAGATGCAAATATAATTTCTTTGCTTTTATTGGTTTCTTTGATTTTTTTTTTCATACTTTCCAAAGAATTTTCCCTGCTCTTCATTCCAAGGCTATATCGTAGACATAAGTTTTATTAAAGGTAGTGCTCAACGAATAAATCATATTCTACCCTAATGGGATAACTTGGGTGAAGACTAGAGCTAAAATAGTCATTTTTATCATTACTATCAACGTGAAAAACATCGATACTATTGGTTTTCACCGATTTTCCATGGAAATGTTGACGTTCAGGTATTAGGACATATTCATTTCTTAAAATGTGTTCTAAATGTGACTTCATGTAGAAATAAGCGCCATTGTTGGACAAGCAGGTGGCACATTTGGTGGATTAGCCAAAGAAGAGACAATTGCTACATTTTATCAAAACTTGCAACAGTTGCCCACAAGAGGTTCATCCATGTCATAAAACCGATGACATCGTCCGCCAATGACCTTTTTAGATTTCAGCTTCCAATTATCTGTCTTTGAAAAGCCTTAAAAAACCTTAAAATATCCCGTTCACCCGTCTTTGGTGACTTCATCTCAGACTTCGTCCGTCGGAAATATACACTTTGCATTTTTGTAAAACCGAACTGTTTATTTCTTGATTAAAGTTTCCCAAATCCCGAAATCCGATGCTTTGTTGTGTATTCTTGGAACAAACAGCGATTTAATGTATATGCTCAGAACTAATGCATTTTGCTTCTAGTTTTGAGTGCGGGAAAAAAACTAATGGATAACATTTATAATACAGAACAACAGCCCGAAAATTGACAAAAAAACAATTTTACCAGGATCAAACAATGACTTTCATCTTTATACATTAACAGGAATATGCAACATGCCGCATTCATTTGAAATCTTAGAAATATTATTTAAGCCCTATGGAGTGCTTTTAAAATGATTGCATCGCTGCAATCAGTTGCGTATTGAAGTTGTTTTAAAGTCTCCTAAATAGCCATTGTATAGCGAGCATGTAATTCATTTTAATTCCCACTAATTCGGGGGAGTTTTCCGGAAATATAATTTTTTTGCCATTCATGTAGAAATAAATCATACGTAGGTGTAATAATAAAAGAAAATATTCACTAAATTAGACCCTATATAAGAGAAGGAAGGTTAACGGTGCAACGCAAATGGATCGCCCACCCCAACACCTCGACGTCCTTCGTGATTTTCATTTCAGGCATAACAATATGTAAATCCCATTGTGATTCAGATTGAAACACCTTTTATTAAATGTTAACATGTTATAATTAGTTTCATACGGGTTACACAATAGAGAATGATTTTATGGCGACACACGAAATGGGGCACGGAGAAAGACTTTGTAATGAACTAATACAGAGGAACCGTTCAAGTGAACGCTGGAAAAAAAAGGTTGTGTTTGGAGCATTCAGAATACAATGTTACAAAGGGCGTATTATTAATAAAAATATAAAGGGAACAAGGTCGTAGGGTGGTGTGATGTCAAGTATGAAAGATAAACATTTATGAAACTATGCAATAAAGATATGTTGGGAAAAATGAATTAACGAAAGAAACACCTTTAGGACCATAGGACATATTATCTGTATTTGTTATCTTAAATTGTTGTGCTTTTGTAAACAATGGAATCTGTAGAGTTAGGTTGGAATAATGGGGAAAATTTGGTGAAAATGGAGAAAGTGTGGGTTCGGGGCAGAGACTGATGGGGGCAGATGTGGCTTTCAACGAGGTCCTCCTCTTTTGGTTCCCGTGATATGTTTGTAAAGGTCAATTATGAAGTCTGGTGCCTCCAACATGGACGCCATGTCTACGGGAAGATCAGAGATCACAGTCCAGGTCCTACTCGTGGCTTAAGTCGATATGTAGCACAGTGGTAACAATATGCAGCGGCTACGATAAAATAGTTTATGATTATTATTATATTATTATTATTATATGATTATATGATGATGATGATTATTATTATTATTATTATTATTATTATTATTATATGATTATTATTATTATTATTATTATGATTATGATTATTTATTTCAATAGCGCCAGCAATTCCAGCAGCGTTTCTTATAGTCCCTACACTGAAAGGGTACTGATAGACCAAGAAGACATTAGGGGGAAATGGCTAATTGAATGGAAGCTCATAGGTCAAATAAAGGTCAAAATAAAGTATGTTTTGGACCCGTTTTCAATGCATTGGTTGACACTATGTTTAGCATTATGAATAATTCTTGGTATAAAACATGAGGATAAAATGGAAATTTACTAACATATGGGGACAGTTCTGAACATATTTATTACTTGTATCTGGTTTTAAAAATATATATTTTACAGAACATTTCAGCAGATGTAAGATGACATATGGATGGTGACAAAAACGCATAAAAGGACTGCATACGTCAACTCACATTCTAGAAATAGAAAACTCTATAAATGACAAGGAAGAGGACATATTAACACTGACCCCAAGGATGCCCTTAGTTTAGCTACAATAGTGCATAAACGTAGCCGACGGTGGAATCTGTTCATAACTGTTCTGTGGTTCCGTGGAAGATGTACACAGATGTCAATGTTGTGATGACCAAAAAGTCAACATTAAATGTTCGATTGTATTAAATCTAAGAATCTGGATTTTTTATAATTTATCTGGGCTCAGGATTGGTCCGCTGGGTCATTGGCTCTAAAGAACAAGGTTGTTGGGATCCAGTATCCAGGAATGTTTCATTAGGTTCCGTTTGATGGGTTCCTCATTTAGAACTTTGGCCCAGAACCGCTTGGAAACCTGATTACATAGAATAAATGTAATATCAATTTGATAAGAATGCACCTTTGGAATTGTGTGATATGGTCTATCATACAGACATGAAAAAAATGTCAAGAGATACCGACAAGGTTCTTGGAAAGCAAATGCAACAACCGAAACTGGATTCTAGGTTTGGTTTCCTAACTTTGCTGTTCTACTTCTGCAAAGTTGGACCGGCGGCCGTGATCAGTAACTTTGTGGCTCTTCCAACCATTAGCCCACCAGGCATTCTCCCGGTTTTGCCAGACAACTGTAAGAAGCTCTGCCGAAATTGTTGCCGCAATATAAACAAAAGATGATAATAATAACAATTGTGGTAAAGATATTCAAATCCCCCGAAAAACAACAAGATTTCTGCCCTTCTGTGGCATGGAATAATCTGAAAATCTGGAGTGGATTTAATGACATTGTGTATATGCGTGCCGTTAAACCTTTTATTATTTTTTTATTCTGGATACTTACAGACATACCTGTCCATTCTCCGAGTTGTATTCAGCAAAAACGTATTTCCGAGAAAATGTAGGAGTAACTGGATAATATTAGCAGATAATCAATAAAATAATAATGTTTATTTGTTCATCTATCTTCTATTTTTCCACTTATTTTAATCTAATCAAAGCAATATTTATATATCCACAATATATGTCAAAGGTGAAAAATCTATACGTTTCGCTGTTACTAACTGGTTCACACGTTTTATTTTTTGCTTGAAAAACACAATATAAATGGAAAACAATCTAGAAAGAATATTATTTAAATTAAACAAAATGTAATTGTAAACTTTTTTTATAACTGCATTAAATAGTAAAGTATAATATTATTTTTAAAAATGTTATGTTTAATGCTAGGAGGGTAAGAGGATTTTTAAATTTTTTTTATTTCCGACATCTTAACATTTGCATCGCGCACACAAAACTCTTTAACATCCAGAGACAGATGGAGTATCAGACACACTTTTATAAATAGCATATCATCCATCCTTTGTAAAATATGGTAAGAATTATCCGCAGAAACATAAACTGTATTTAGTCTTATTTTTCTTAATTAAAACCTAAATCTTTTTTTTTTTATTTTTTTACTGGCAACAGAAAAAAAAGTAAAATAAACCTATTCGAGTAAATGATCCTAAAAATACGGAAACATAGAAACTAAAAAGCAGATCGGCCCCATTCGGCCCCTATCTAGTCTGTAAAGACTCAAACCTTAATCAGTCGTTGGTCAGTCAGTCATATGTCTATCCCATGCATGTTTAAATTCCCTCACTGTATTAGCCTCTACCACTTCTGCTGGGAGGCTGTTCCACTTATCTACCACCCCCTCAGTACAGTAAAACATACTTATGTTGCATATTGTTATTTAATATGTATTGTACAATTTTTGCGTATTGAGAAAAACAAAAATTCTTGCAAATTGTTAAGGGTTTTTTTTGCGTTGGCGTTTGAAAAATCTAAATAACCAAAGCGTGATGTTAAGAACTCCGTACCCTACACAAGGAAAATAAAATTAACTCAGCAGAAGCCCCCGCTGTGCCGGGAAATGGCTGAATCATTATAGCGAGCCGTAGCTAATGGTTTCATAATTACAAGCTAACACCCCATTTATACGTGTCACAGTTACTACATGGGATGGCAAAAAGGTTACCATGTTTAAGGCTTACTTCTTGGTAAAGAATTAAAAATAATAATAATTATAAGAAGAAGGTTCTTTCTAAAAGAAAATGAGTTTCTTTTATGAAACGTAGGACAGATGGTGCAAAAGCTAAACTAATAACCATCATGAGCCTATTATTGGAAGACTTACAAAGATACATTAATTAGAGTCACCAGAAGTAGACATTGGCCATATTGGTCCAAGAGAAGATGGTGGTTCTTAAGAAGTCCGCGATACCTTTCAATGATCAATGATTGGGAAATAAGATAAAATGTCCCATTATCTTCCAAAATCTTCCATGAAGTCCCTTCTTTACACCCATTACACGTGAAGAAGGCACCTCCGAAGTCTTGAAACCTTGTATCACTTGATATCTTGGCCACCAAACTTCTTCTTAAGACACTTAAGTTTATCTAAAAATGTACACAAGATAATGATTTCCGAAAGACTAATATTTGGACAGTCCTGGTTTAGGACTGAATTCCATTATCAGAAAAAAAATAATCACTTCTCAAGTTACTTTGGAAATTTAATGTATACAGAGGAATTCATTTCCATTATAATAAGCCTCTGGAAGTCAATGTATTTATTACGATTCATTGGTAAACATTTCTCGGCCCCATTGATCTGCCCTTTATTTAGGGATTTAAACTCTTGGATTAAAGATCCAGCTGACGGCACAATTTCCTTAACGGCTCAACTGTCTGATCGTACGGGGGAAACGTGGAGGGAGAAGACGAGCCGCAGTATTTTTGTCGCCTGGTCACTTAGTCGGGTTTTGTTCGCGGCGGTTAAGATATTCCGGTGTAGCTCTGTTTACTAAGATTAATGGTGGACGGGAAAATAGATGTACTCACTCCGCTTTGGTCAATACTTACATAAAGCCGGCAGGGGAAATAAAGCATTTAAAACGGACAGCGAAGTGGCATTCTAATCTAGTAGCTGTGAATTTATTGTGTGAGGCCGTTATGCCATAGTATGCAGTATCCAAGTTGATAAAGAGGACACATTTTGCCTTGAGACGTAAAGGTTCTCGTGTCTATGTTGCACGGGATATTTTAAAATATTCACTATTGGTTCTAAAACACTAGAGGGATATTATAGATTACGGCGGAGAGTTTATAGTGTTGACTAATATGACTTAACTCGGAATGTCTTAAAGGAAAACTGCTTTGAGTTTTTGTTAATATCTAATTTGTGGTCAGCTCTATATAGACTGACAATAACTTTTAATTATTTCTATTTTTTATTTTTTTTTAACATTTTATGCTCTACCATGACACAGTGAGATATGGCAATCCATTTTCCTTGGACAGGGACACACAAAACACGTGTTACGTGACCCCCGCAGAAAAAATGGCAGCTTTCATGGACTGTGGATGGGAGAGGGAGTAGGTTAGATAGTATGAGAGATAGAGCGGGAGAGAGCGTGAGAGAGCGAGAGCGTGCGAGAGAGAGAGAGCGAGAGAGAGAGAGGTGAGGAGAAAGGGAGGTGAGAGGGGAAAAAGATGGCAAGAGCAGGATGAGGAGGTGGTGAGAGAGAGTGAGTATGTCTTTGTATATGTATGGTGTTAGAGTAAATGTATGGTGTTAGAGTGTGTGTACTAGCACGAGTGTCTAAGCAAATAGCGTTAGCCTGTGTATAGGAGCATATGGTGTTATTGTGTTTGCGTGAGCGCATGTAGTTAACTTGTGTGAACATATGGTGGTAGAGCATGTATATTAGAGTATGGTGTTAGTGTGAGTGTGTATATCAGTGTATGACGTAGGGCTAGTGGCCCCTGGGAAAGGAAGAGAGAGAGATAGTGTGTTTATGTATACATATGTGTATGGCATTGAACGTGTATGTGTGTATGGTGTTAGAGTGAATTTGTGTGTTTCCGTTCCCCAAAACCTACAGACTGAATCTGCATCGTGTTATATTGTATTAGCTGAAATAAATCTTTGTTTCTATTTTTTCTTGAATTTTTTACTTTCTGTGACATTCTATTACACAACTTAACACCAGCAATCGGACTTTCCATAAAAAACTCTACTTTATTCACATTCAATACTTTTTTCCCCCTCCCTTTCTCAACAGGGCACAAAATGAACTCGAAAAAAAATAACTCTTAAAGAGTCTGTAATTTAGAAGGAAAATGACTCACCTCCCTTTCTCTATGCACTAAAAGTCTATGCTTTTGGAAATGCAGTTCCAACTATAGAATTTTCTCTTGTTTACCGATTAAATAGATTTTGTACCGAAACGCATGGAAATCCTGCTTGTACGTTACAATTTTAAGGTACATTTGGGACTCCGTGGAATATTATATGAAAATATGTCTCAGGTTCCAAACAGTTTCCTATTCAGCCAACGCTTTCATTTTTTTGCGAGATGGCTTGGTGTATTATATTGCTAATATTTACAACCTGGATTCCCCGCCGTCTCATAAACATCAATGAGTCCGGTTGGGCATTTATTTTATTCGTTATATAAAATACTCAAACTCCTGGAACATTTGCTTATCGAGACAACAGTCACATTCACTGCTTTTAACATTTGAAAATATAGAAATATGTTTATTTGTTGCTCATAAAATGTTCTAATTCTGATTTTCAAAAAAAAAATAAAAAAATTCTACTGGCTCAGTCTTGTAATTGATGAAAAAAAATAAATATATATACCATATGTTATAGTCGTCAACTTCCAGGTAAATCCCGGTTTCCAGCCCCCCCATTTTACCTTATAGGACGTTTATTCGGCCGAGTATGGAGTGTTTTATGAATACATCAGAAGGTTCTTTTAGGTTTTTTTTCTTGTAAAGATCAAGAAGAATATCTGATTTTTTTTTAATCTCGCCTTTTTTCCCCTTCAAAACCTTTTGACCTCACCTTATGATCTCGTGCAATGAGAATTCCAACCTTTTGACTTTAGGCAAGACCTTAAGTATTTGGATATTCAATTAATCAAATAGCGCTAAATCTGCAATGCTTAATAAATGACATTGCTTTTTATATATTTTTTTTTATTTTTTTACAGGTTTTTGCTTGTCTTTTGACATTTACAATTCAAAAAATTCAAAATACAAACACGGATCAATTGATGGAGATAAAAACTGTTTTTAAAAACTACTTTTTTTTAACCATTTCAGTTACTGGTGGATTACTCGCACACGAAGCATGTGTCTAGGGGCCCCAGGGCTCTCACGGGCCCCTGTGTGCCATTGGATAGAATGCCTGTGAAGAAATGCTGAGAAAATATTCTATTGAGTTATTTAATTACCTTGATTCCAGTGTTCTTTTTTTTTTTTAAATTAAGGTTATATTAAAAATTTTTATTTTTCTGCAAATGTTTATTTTGAAAAGGTGGTGATTTTTATGAACTTTGAAAGCACTGAGACCATTGCTTCTAATAACTTGGATTTCTTCTTACAGAAAGTCATTTCTGGGAAAGGTTTAATGAACGTATCACTTAGCAGATACTCCTTACCAAACACTTTTTATTTTAAAAAAATCTGGTTTTGCGCTTTTGTTCAATACAAATCCAATGAAAAACAAATCTGTTCTGCTGTTGTCTTTCCTGTTCAACAAATTATTGACCTGATGAAAAAAGATTAATCAATGGCAGCACTTTCTACAACTCCAAAAAAAAAAAAGTACAGAACTCAACGTGATTTATACTGATAATTCTCCACTTCCATTTAAACAATTCAACGCTATTTAAAGGGAAAATGTCAACTCTGGGATAAAGCCACAGCTGAAACGTCACACTTGGGACGTCTGTCCAACCCCTAATATTTGTAGATCTGGTCTAATTACAACATGGTGAGATCCCAAATAGGAGATCATACTTTTCAAAGACATAGTTGAGTATGTAGTAAGAATGAAGAAGCCTTTATGGGGATCTGATGGCCTCCAGAAACATATTATTGGATTAAAGCCATTGGAAACCAAGGTACATACTTAGGAACTTCCTAGCTCCGCCTACCCATGCGGCATGCGGGTAGGTGGCTCCACTGATGTCGAGGGACAGACGCCATTGTGAAGTGGGCGGGGCGTGCCGCCGCGCCGCTCCCACTACCTATAGTTTTCCCATATTGACCCGGAGACTCGGGAACCTTCACCGAGAACCTACGGGAGAAACCTGGATAGTTCCCAGGTACGCTAACCTATTTTCCAGACACAAGCATCCAAAACTTACATCTCGATGTAAATATACCAGTTTCTTAACTAAATTACGAAAAATTCAACTATGCGTGTATAGAAAATCTACAGGAACATTAAATATTTTGTCCACAACTAGAAAATTCTATGCAATTTGCTGTTTCTTGGGGTTTTTTCTCCCCCCCTCCGTATGTAACGTTGGCTTATTTTCATCATTTAGATTTCTTATTCATTTCTTTATTACATATTTGTTTTGGAAAACAGTAGAGAGATTCAGATGCCCCATCCTTCTTACAGAAGATGGCAGCTGGAGATAATGAACTGGTTAGCTGCCCGAAACCAACCGTGCTCTGGAATCTGCGACCGACGCGAACCAGATAGTTAATGGTAATAAGAGGAGCAGGCAATAAAGAAAATGGATGTGTATCCTTTAAATGGAATATTGCAGATGCTGTAAATACAGTGCATTGATATAGATTCGCTAGATGGGAACCAGAACAGATAGATAACAATATATAGAATAATTTGCTATAGAATTTGCTGCCTTGCATTCAGCAGACTGCTCTGCCTTAGGGAAAAGCTCGGGAAAATCAGATTAAATAATGGAAAATCTGATTGTATGGAGCACAGCGTTAGCAGAAGGGCAGCTATGGATGCAGTCATCGCCGGTCTGCAGTTTTCTACAAGAAGATTTACGAGGGGAAAAAAATGGCGTGGCCGTTACAAATTCTATCCCGCAATTAGATAAAAATTTACAGCCGGTATCTGCATTTCATATTTTAAATAGTTTTTAACCTAATGAGGCAGAAGCCATCTGCTGCACAACAGGTAGGGGGTTGCCCTGGAGAGCCACCGCCAGGTCCTTAGTGGCCAAATGCCCAGTGGGTCGGTGGTTGATAGGGCCACATGCTTGCCCATACGTCTCCTCCAGTGTGTGACAAAGGCTGGATCTGCTGCTTTCCGCGACAGTATAAAAAGATAACGCCTGACCACACGCATTCCACCGCCGGCCATCATTGGGCGTCCACCCGCCAGGGCCGCTTAGTCATCCCCAGTCTGGCCTTGGTCACTGCTCAATGGGCTGATTACAAAGGATATCCCTGAAGGGTAAACCCTGTTTTTTTATGGACGAAAGGATAAAATAAGAATTTTTGACGTTCTAAAAGCTCTAGGTAGTGATTTAGTAGGAAAGAATAACAGGTCTCGATACATCCTTTGACCCGTCTTGAAACCCAAGCTTGGTTTGTTCACGCTCTTTGCAGGGTGATTGCATTTATTTCTAAAAATCAGAACTTGTCTAAAGATTCAAGCAATCTTGGGTTGGCCGATTCCTCTATTGACTTTTTCTCTGAAATTAAAGCAAATGAAATGTATAATAGGGTTAATTTTTCAATAAAAATGCTTTTAACTCTCTGTAGAACACTTAAAAAGGGGGTGAAATGCAGAAAGATGACAGAATCCAGTTTATATCATTTTTACCTAAAATAGGGTTATCATACTTTGATATATTCAGACTTTTCCGCTTAACACTTTCCTTTTCATAAGGAAGTTGATTCTGAAACATTGTAACAATTATTCCAGATTCGCCTTTTCATTCTTACAGTTTCCCCAAATAGCAATGCAATCTTCACACAATCTCTTACTTTGGTCCCGAACACCGCAGGGCGAGAGGCGAGTTACGGCAAACAAGTCCTGGCTCCAAATTGTGTGCCAATTGCAATTTTCTAGTCATTTCTCAGAAAGGAAACACCTGCCATAAATCTACAGACATTTTCACATTTAAAAAAAAAAAAGTTCTTGGGATTTGATGTCACGCAATCAACCTCAATAATATTTAAGCCTGAGTTATAAACGTACTTTATGGCGCTGGAAAATTCCTAGTTCCACATCTCTGCGCAGGGCGAGGAACTACATGGTCGATCTCCCCCAGTTCCAAACATGACAAAACCTTTTAAAGAAATTGAATTTTTATACTTAGGTCCGTACCTGGAACACTTTGAAGAGCTACAGCAAACATTTTCATATTTTTTAAAGGCTCATGGGAATCATAGGCCATTAAGGGGATCATCTGACCCCCCCTGAACAGTCCGGTGCCCCCCCAAAATCAATGGGCATATGTGCTGTTGTAGCCTTTCACTTCACTGAAGTTCCTGCATCCTCCCAGCGTTGCAAGGTGGCTATTCTGGGGAGGTGGGCAGTGACAACACATTTTATCCCACCCATTAAGGGGATAGCCCCACCCCTCTTCATCTCTAGCCACACCCATAGCACAGGTGTCCCCATTTAGAGACCTGAAATGTTGGGGGGGGTATTTTTGCTCGGGAGTCAGCTAATGAACCTAATTAATAGAAACCATAATACGTAGAGACTATTATCACGTAAAGTGAAAATATGTTTTTGTGGAATGTGTTTTGTGGAATGTGTTGTCATTTCGCCCAACATAAATTGGGCGAAATGTATTTATTTTTTTGTATGAATTCTGTTTTAGAAGGCTGTGTTAAGACGGTAATACGGTAATTTCTTACGACGGGTCAGTGTAATAAACATACAAATTGACATCATTAGCCTAACGGTGCGTGGGTGGGTGCTGATGGAACCACTGCAGATTTTGATGCGAAGGATAATAAGTAATGTCTTCTGGACAACGTAAGACAAATTGTTTGCAGATACATATTATGTGTAATTGGATGTACGCTACGAAAAACACATCGCGTTATCCCGTTATGATTGACTCTTCATAACCATGTTTACAGCAAAAATATTAATAGCCCAGATATGCACTTAGAGGAGGTCTCTTATCCTTCATTTTACAGTCTATGCACCCAGAGGAGGTCTCTCACGCTCCCTTATCCTTCATTTTACATTGTAGAATAGACAATAAATCTACGTCAAGATATCTCCGGAATAAATAAGGAGTTTGGATCTCTACACTAACTAGTAAATAATAAGCATGGATTCTTGCCAAACGGACAAGAGAACTTTAAAAGCCTGTCATACCTGGTCAAACCCGGAGATCTCCAGGTGAAGCACTGCTTCTCCGGCTCTCCGGGTCAACACCCGAATCCTCCGGGTCTCGGGAGGGGGGTTTTGATACGCCCCTCTCCCCGCCCATTTGCCCTTTAAATTGGGGCATTTCCCACTGATATCAGCGGGAACGCCCCCAACTCAGCAGGAACTCCCACAGAGGTCAGCAGGACCGCCCGCCCACATCAAGGGACCGCCCACCAACGTCAGCGGACGCCCCGCAAGGGAAGGCTCCGTGTAGCTGGAGTGAAGAAGCTTCCAGGTATGAAGAAAGTCCAAGAAGAGGCAATCCATTAATTCAAATACACACAGCCCTAGGGATGATTGCCCCTGATGAAGGCGACATTCTGGTCCGCGAAACGCGTGTCCTGTGCGGTTATCTTTTTTTGACAATTATTCCAACTCGTTGTTTATTCTACTGTAAATCACTAGATCTTGGTTGTAACCTTTTAGTTAGCAATAAATTAAATACCAGCGACATTTTTAACCTTTGTTTCTGTTCGGCATCTATCTCTGTTGCATCATGTAATTTATTCAGATTGATCTATTATGGATATCGGTTTGGAGGTATATCTAATTTTAACTATTTATTAAATAAAAGATAGATTTCAATTGAGGGGAAAGAATATTACTTTTGTTCTTTTGTGTTTTCTCTTGGGTTTCCCTCTATCTGTTCTTTTCACTTCGGAGACCGTATCTTCTTGGGGGGGGGCTTTTTTGTAATTTGTTTAACTCAAGAAAAATTGCTTTATAATAAACATTATAATACGACCTAAGGGTAAAGAAACATTAAAAAAAGAAGGTTAGAGGTGATGTTTTTATTACATTTTTTTTAACCGGCCGGGGGGGGGTTTGTATCTTTGATTCTATACATTAATGTAATTATTTGCTTTTTTTCCCTGATTTTTCTTTTGCCTTCCTAGCGAAGGTAGCGGTAATGTGAGACATGGCCGAGAGCAACTAAGGGATGCTGCGTCTCTCGCTGGATGACGTTCGCTGGTAACATACAGGGTGAAATGAATCATTTTCTATGATCTTGTTAGGTCTGAGAATATCACAGAGCAGAACATACACTAGGAGCGCTTATTACAAAGGAACACGGATAAGCGAGAGGGCTGTCAAAAGAATGCTTTCGCTACGAACTCCTTCCTCTTTATTTCGTACATGATTTCTCTTTTCTTGTAGTTATGCCTGTCTATTTTCCAGAGAAGCTACTTATGCTATCCCCTAGACTTAATATACTTTCTTTTGTGTGCTACCATAATTTGGTTCCCTTTTTTTGCAATTGGCTTGTTTTGGCTCTTTTGTTGCAAATGGCAACGCTCCCGCTGTTCTATAATTCTGTTTCCAAGGAACTATGGATTTTTATAATGTCTCTGTTGGATGGTTATGGCCATTCTTATCTACACTTAAAAATCACTCAGCACCCCAAGAAGTATGTTTTTCGTATGTTGCTTGTACATTTAAAAAAAAAAAAAATAATATAGTATTTTTTTTCGCTTGATGTTAAAGCATTGCATAAAATATAAGAAATACTGAAATTTGTTACTGGGTGAGCTAGATTTTCATTTGGTTTTTTTTTCCCCATGATCCTATGTCGATCAAACACACAGATATTTTGCATGGGGAGTTATCGGCGCCTTTTATTAAAATATTTACATATTCAATTAATTTATTTGTAAACAATGTATCAATGTTTTCAAACAAACGGGAGCCTAAAATTTGCAGTAATTTAAAGAAATTAACAGCCCTCGACAAATCAACTAATACTTCATAATGGTAAAAGCTGCAATATAATCAGCTGATTTAAGGTGTAATAAATGCAAGTTATTCAATAAATGATGATGTCATACCAGAAACGCTAGAAATGAAGTTTTTGGCCACAGGCATGCTTTTCTATGACAATATCTAATCCACCATGGCTAGAAAAAAAAGAAAATACAATGAAAATATTAAAACATAAGAATACAATGGCAATTTGCCAAATTTGTCCAATAATAGGTTAAAAAAAAATAAAAAAATCCCGTCGGTTTTGTTGAAATTCATTTTGGGCAAAATCTCATTTTTATCTGAGATCCTTGAAAGACGTTACTTTGTATCAGCTTTTGAGCTCATTTCAAAATTTTGTTATTTGCATTAAAATAAGGGGTTTTTTTTTGTTTTTTTGCGGACAGTCTAGAATAGTAACGCAATTTTAAAAAAAATACATCCGTTTCGCTCTTACAAACAAACTTAATGTGAACGTTAATCTAACGATGGCTCGGTGTATTCTAATACAAAGTCTAATTTCTAAGGTAGGTTTGTTACTGTTCGTATCGTACGCCTTATTATCTCTGCCGAGCTCTGCAGGTATTTAATTGCACGTCTGAAAAATTTGGTTTTGTTTTGTCAAACTGACAGAACATTTTGTCTTGAGACTTAATTAAATGTGTTTGCTTTTAAACATCTTCATATTGTGATAAAAGGGATGTACTATTATTTTGGAATGTTGAAAAAAAAAAGTCAAGAAAATATCTTGAAGAACAAAACTCTACTTCAAACGGCTTATCGATAATCCACGAAAATTGAAGATAAAATTGGATTTAATTCCTTTGGTGAACCTGACAATGGATATCTAAGGAGAAGGCAAAAGAAAAACCCCAAATAATAATAGATTTACCCTAAAAACTAAAGTGTTGTGGAGTCAGCTATTTTTTCTTCTCTGCTTTATGTAAAAAATTAGATCTCTACAAATGATGTCGAGGATGATAAATTTTTAAAAAAAACCATGATTTCCATGATAAATAGAGGAATGCACATTTACAAACATTATTGTTGAAGATACATCAGATACACTTTGTTGGAAGGAGGTGAATCTCCAACGTTCTCAATCTTAGAACTCTCCATGGAATTGTGAGAAGAAGAAACAATGAAATTGTGAAATAGGTCCATGATGGTACAACGAAAGCTAATTTATCTCTCATAAAAATTGTGGAATTGAACTACTTTGAGATATAACTAAACGGTGCGTGTGAGAAGCAGAAGGGGCGCTTTGGGTTCTCACCCCCAATAAATTAGACCATAAGACGAGGTGTAGATCCATTCTATTTTTACTCTGATAAATAGAATTTTTCGGTTTTATCTTTAAAGCACATGCATCACTCGTGTTTTAATCCCTTAGGACATGAAAGAATGAATTCTCTTGAAAAGTTCATATTGACGGAGAAACATACATGGTGAGATTCTGCTTAAGGTTCCTTCATCCACATCAGTTCCGAGACAGGTGCAGCAATGACGAGCGATGGGTTTCATCTCATTTGTTTCCATATTCATTGTCAATCCTTGTTACAGTATTTTTTTTTTTTACCTGTCTCCACCAGGTTTTAGAGTAGGAAGAAGGCTTCATATTCAGAACTTTTCTTGTAAATTGAAAGAACGTTTACTGTCTCTCATTTTTTTGATTTTCTCGGCCCCACGTGTATTCTACACTACGTGTTTCTTCTAAAGACCAAACTTTCACTCCCACGTTGTCGTTTACGTTTTCAAGATTGTAAGTATTGTGGAAGTAAGTAAATGTTTGGGGCTTCTGTCGTACCAGTTGACCAATTCTTATGCATCCAGTTTTGTTTTAGTAAGTTGAACCAAAGGAAGAATTGTTCACTGGGGCATTGCGTATTGGGGTGTCTGTTATAGCCCTATCTCTGAAGAGTTTCCCTTCATCCACCTGTGGCTAAATTAAATGAGATGGAATAGAATTTTTTTGAGTATTCAGATGCCCAGTGGGCTGCTTGCCAACATTGACCCATACTCACCCAACCTACCCCTCCAAAATTTATAACACACTAGGCTCCTGGCTTTGAGGTACCTCATTATAGCAGGACCAGCCATGATGGTTGCTGTTTGGGGTTGGAAGGAATTGTCATGAGTCCCTAAGTTTAAATATAGTTAAACCCATGGATACCAGAGGAAGGATCGACAAACTCTGAAAGGGGTTAACATTAATGTCAAACCTACATTTTATAATGAAACATTCTGGAGTTTGTTTCTTCGATATGTAGAATATTCACGTTGAAAGCCAAAGGTTACCTTACCATGTGGTGTAGATGTGGCGCTTTAAGATGCCAAATGCATTTGGGAAACAAAAACAAACAAATAAACAAATAGGGCCATAGACTATGCCTTACTTTTTTTTCCAACTCATGCAGCGCAAACATTTGTATAAGAAGAATGAGTTCACAAAGGCCTGCATGACTAATAGAATTAGAGGAACATACGATCCTTTTTTGTTTGTTTTAAAGCCAACAAAGCAGAAGAATAGCTTGTCAAACTGTCACCTCCAAGTGAGATCATAGATTTCATAGTTTATATCAGGTTGTGTTCTTTTTTTTCTTTTGTCGGGTCACATACTAATAACCATATTGTGCATTAAACCTAGTGATTTTCCGAACACTTGACAGATGGTAGGCTGTTAATTTGAATGTGAAAGACAGTGATTGCCAGCGCTGCAAGATCACTAAGCAAAATATGAAATGTCAAAATACAGTTTTTTTTGGCTACATAAATGTTTCACTTACATAACCAAGAAGAATGTGTCTGAATAATGTGGCAAGCTAATTACACCCTTATTACAGCAGGTAGGTAATAATTTTCTGAAGAAAAGTTTCTAATTTATTATTAATTTGTTTTGATTAATATTGTGAAATTAGAAAAACGGATAAACATATTGGTCCAAAAAGAGATTGAGTCTTTAGTTGAAGGTGAGACATTTTCTCGGGCAAATGTAGAAAAAGGTGTCAGAAGAAAAGGCCTCTGAGGTCCTGAAAGCTCATATGATGTCTTTCCATGTTGGGCCAATCAAAAGTATCATCTTTGACCAAAGGCGTCTATAGCCAAAGGGTTATAATAAGGTGCATTTGGGTTCCTCTCCTCTCGGTCTGGAACCTCCATGATCTTCTTGGAAGGTCCCATCATCTGATGATCTGTGGACTTACCTGGTGAGACAAACAATGAAGCTCATACACAGACATATTGGCTGAGACTTTTATTACAGAGGCCCGACATATTGCTTGATATAACTTTATAATTATGTTTTTAATATATTATTTTATTTATAATTATTTGTTATATTTTATGTATATAATATGTTGGATGACTTTTAATTCCCATTTGAAAAGTTATAAAATGTTCTCTTATATGAGAAAAACCTGTATATGAATTCTAATATAACGCGTGATGAGTAATCCAAATGGCAGAATTACCGAAACGTAGCACTCCTACTTAACTTGATGTATAGATGTGCTTTGTGAGATTCCATATTCTATACGATATAATAATATATTACTTCTGTTTTATGAGCCCTTAGCTATCTGTTGTATCCAGGGCAATATTCCCAAGTGGATTCCCATTATAGTAAGGAAGTAGAATGGAAATCGATCTTCTTGTCCAACCTGGTACTTTAATAATCTTTTTTTCCAAGTAAACATTTTAAGGAGTCTAAAAAATCAGAGATTATCAAAAAGCAGGATAATTTGGACCAAAACATGCTTAAACAAGACAACGTTTTTATAAAGTTTCTTTAACTATTCGTGAAATACTACCCATATCGAATACATTTTTTTATCTGCAAACCAAGTATTCTGCATTTATCATAAGAAGATATCAGCAAGTCCTTTAGATCCCCAAAGGGAATAGTTATTCGTAGGTTACATGTCAACTTTGGACTTGATGAAATATATCATGTCCCTTGCCTTCATTTTTCATCATAAAAGAAAAAAAAAAGAAAAAAGATGAGATAATGTTAATATACAATAGGATATTTTATCATTCTAATCTATTTTTCTAAATTGTTTAAATGTGTATATATATTTTTTTATGTTTGTTGTAAAATACAACAAAAAAATGTTTGAATATTGAAAATAAAATGCAGTTTGATAATTACATGGGGCTCTTAAATTTGATTGAAAATTTGACTTAAATTTGATTGAAAGAGAGGCAATTTCAAAAAAGGCAGATTAAAAAAAATAACCAAAGTGGGTTCGTGTCGGAAAATAATCAGAAACACAGAAACACACAGAAAAAAAGCAAATGGGATAAATAGTAAAGTATCGGTCAGGGATATGAAATCTATGTTATAGCGGAATTTTGCTTTCGCATTGAAAAATTTCCAGTTCAGTTTATATAGAGCTTGGCTGCAAAAGACTCGGGGAGGCTAAGCGTGAAATTGTTGGCAAACTCACGGCTGTGAAAATGCAGGGATTTTTTTTATCAATAAAAGTGCGTAAATTGTAAACAGGTTTTTTTCATATAGGTTTTTATTCCCGTTGTAACGTACACAGCTCAGTCGTTGTTCCAGCTCAGAGATCGTCAACTAACAATGCGCTGAATTGTTCCCATGATCCTCTAAGCTTCATCAGAAACACAAATGATGAGCACACACAGGTTATAAAACTACGTTGATGGAACCTGAATTCCAAGTGCTGCCATCCACTTAACTCCATAGTATTTGAGTACTGACTCCACATATTGGAGCTGGAGCCAGAAACATTGGAGATAAGCCTTGGATTATTAAATATGGCAACATTTCACATTTTAGCATTTAATTTAGCTTTTAATGCACCAATTTATTCAGGTTTGGGATTTATAAAGTTTCATAGTTTTAAGGACCTGAAAAAAACGTATTGTCCCGATTATAGGCCGCCCTTTAAATTAGGGATGTGGCCTAAAATCAAGGTTAGATATTTTCAGCGTCCTTCTACCTTCCGTTTCCGCCTGTCTCTTTTCAGGTGGCTCAGCTTCTTCTCTCGTATCTTCTTGTTCTGTCTTCTTTCTTTTTACTTTTTACTATTTTTCTTCTGTCCTCGTCTTCCTCTTGACCCAGTGTGTTCAGTCTTGACTCCCGGTGCACTTCTGCAAAAGGGTGGAGCTTCTGGGCCAACTCGCTCCCCTGATTGGAGGAAAGAGGAGAGTACCCAAAGAAGCCCCAATATTGCATACAGGGGACAATACATTTAGGATCACAGAAACAAAACACTTATCCTAGAATATTTTTACGTTGTTATTTTTTCACTACTAATAACATGTAGCCAACTTCTCCAACAAATTTAATGATCTTGGAGGAAACCAAGAAGATCTCTGCCAGGCTTCTTACAAATCTATGACTTGAATTCTATCCCCTTTGCAGGATTCAATGCCAACTTTTATCTTCTCAGTCAGATTAAACTCGTGTTAAAGGTTCTTATGTCTCGGTTATTTTGTCATTCATTTTGATACATTAAATAAAATCTTAATTCCATTGTCTTTCATAAACGGAATATTCCCCAGGCTGTTGCAGAGGACATGGATATGGCTTCTCGAATTACACTCTGAAACCGGCTGGCCAATACTGTAACAATTGTCAAGACGATCTACACCAACAATTCCAATATTTTGGAACTAATAGTCAAAAATTCCATACAAAATTGGTGGAACAAAGTAAAGTTTTACAATAAACATTTTAAGAAGAACATCATAACCATTTTACTATTTCCATCAAAGCTGATTTATAATCTCAATTGAAGTCATGTCATAAAAAAGTAAATTAATAAATAAATTAATAAAAACCCACAAAGTCTATCGTAACTCTTCAGTCATGCTATTTTGGAGGCCGAGATTGTTTTTTGTTTTATTTTAAACGAGGTCCCGTGAGTCTTCTTTGATGGAAAGCCAACGGGGCCAAGGTTTGGATGACACAACGGTTGCTTTTCACCGGAATTTTGTAACAGTATGCAGTCCTCAAACCTTATTAATATGATTTTCCACTTCCTCAAATATAGTATAGACACATCGCAGGTGGCCTTGATGTTAATTTTGTCGAGTTGATATACAAACATATTTTCCAGGATCGTAACAACAACGCCGGAAATTCAGATTAGTGTATATTCCAAAAAAAAAAAAAGAAAGAAAATAATGAATAGGAAGACTTGCAAACAAAGATGAAGGGGAAATTCACATCGATTCTCTTTAGCCCGATGTTCATTTTTATACTCCGCTTTATTTGCAAAAATCTCTCAGGACTGAATATGACCCAGTTTCTCAAAATGCTAGATCTTTTCATTATCTGGGTATGACATATACTTATCATTAGAGTATGCTAATTAAAGAAAAAAAGTGACATCTCATTGTAATGTTCCCTGGTGTTTCCAATAAGCAATTCTTCCTGATTTATATGTGGATATTTGATCTATATTCTACCCATGTGCATTGGATAGATTTGCGATGTGGCCGCTGTATCGTGACCTCACAAATCTAGAACCAGTCTGTATTTTTCACCATAGGATAGGAAAATGTGAATTACTCTCTCGGGGCGTCTGCAGAATTTGAAATGAAGATGGAAAGCATAAGTGTGCGATGGCATGTACGTCCTGCATATAAAGCAAAGAACGTACGGGGGTTCCACCATGTTTCTGTGGTCCATAAAAAGGAACAGCCTTGTCTTGCAGATAACGGGAAGGACACTCTAACTAAGCAAACCTCTTTGGGTGTTTATTTATCATGAGCTGTGAAGTTATCTTGGGCACTTCCCTAGGCCTGGCCCTCGGCAACAACCCGGCCGCCCAACCTCAGCTGCTGTTCTCACTGCGTAGAGTCAGAATGTTATGTCACATCATGGTGCTCTTGTAGCTTATAGGTTGTGTCTGCTTGGCACAGCCCTCCATGGTGTTAATGGGCCAGTTGTGGAGATCATAGATGTCCCTTATAAGCACCCTCTTGAGCAAAGGCACAACAGGGGGCTTGATCACCCAGGCAGGGGTACTGCCAGCCCCTGGACCGTGTCGCCCTAGGGGTAGGGTTAGCTAGTTTAGGCCAGGAGACTTTCCTGATCATAAGGTGGGTTGATGCCTTTGGGTCCCTGGAGTTGGCCAATATCATTAATGACTGGGGAAAGTTAGCTTTGCCACTGCCACCACTGCGAATGTCCCATCTAACAGGCTCGTACTGGCCATCTGCCCCACTGGGCAAATGTTCGCTAAGCCAAAGGCTGACACTCACCTGATCTGCCACTCCACAGGCAGATCAGGCGCTGCAGTGTCCGTCCAGCATTAAAAAAAAGTAGCGTGCGGCTGGCAGCTGGCCTTACAGTGCCAGAAGCGATCGCCAGTCTGGCCCTGATCTCTACAGATATACCCTGACGGAACCTTGGAAATCTACAAATTATTTGGGCTGCACATTTAATCCACGTCACTTTTTTTTTTAAATTAAATTTCCAAATACGTGGAAAAATCATCAAATTATCGCTGATAAGCAATGTCCCGTTCTTAATTTAGAATCATTTTCATTTATAGCGCCATTTGATTTCTGCATCGCAATGCCTAAAATAAATATAGATTATTTTTTTTCTTTTGTACGTTCCCTAATTTAGATTGCATTTATGCGTCATCGATCTTGTTAAAATTAAAAAAAGGCAATTTACGATCTATTTGGCAGATTGTAGTGGAGATTTCAGAGCTAAGTCGAAAAAAACAGAGGCATTTTTTTTTTGGAAAACACTATTCATATACCATTTCATGCTCTTTAGTTTTACAATTTAAATGGTACTTATTTCTGAACTCGGTTTTTGTTAGGGCTTGAACAGAACCATTACATTCATGTAAATTATGGGCAGTGCAATAACTTTGACAAAATGATTACCCCATAATCGTCGCGGTAAGACACATGACGGAAAAGATTATACAAATTCCTCTCTCTGAACTGATACAATAGAATTACTTCTTATCGGAACATTTACCTTATATTTCAGTGACCCACAGGTGATAAAAGACTCTTGGCTGGAAATAAACACATTTCTAGTTCTTGGAATGCTTCCAAATGTAAATCGATGAAATCAATAAGAGATGATTTTATGTTCTGCACCCATTGAGTTGATTAAAGCTCCTTTAGGGCTTTAGATATTAAACCAGATTAGGGCCTTCTAGACGTTTAAATATCCGCGGACCGCTTCTTACCTCCATCTCCTTTCTGGTGGCCCAGCTTCTTCTCTCGTATCTTCTTGTTCTGTCTTCTTTCTTCCGTCCTCGTTTTCCGCTTGTCCCAATGTCTTCAGTCTTGACTCCCAGTGCACTTCTACAAAAGGGTGGATCTTCCAGGCACACTCGCTCCCCTGATTGGAGGAACGGGGAGAGTACCCAAAGAAGCCCCAATATTGCATACATGGGACAATACGTTTAGGATCACACAAACAAAACACTTATCCTAGAAATATTTCCGGCTTGCGCCGGGCGCACATTTAGAGGAACCTCTTTGTTATTGTGCACATGTGCCATTCACATACGTGGCAAGTGTGTCTCTTTCTGCAGGGCGGTCCTGATTGTCGGCACTGTCCTGCTTAGCGGACTCCGTTGTGGATCATGGGCCTGTAAAAATGGTCTCCATTACAGCTCCCACATGGCCCCATCGCCAGTTGGGCGCCATGAGAGGACTCTTTGGGTAAAGCAGGTGACCACACCTCACTTATATCAAGGAGAAAAGTAATTTTTTGTTAATGTACTTAAACCTTACTCTTGAACCTTTCGTTAGCTATACGTTAGGTTACCGATATAAATATACATTTATGTACATTTCTTTTTCTCAGCTAATTGGGCTTATTGTCTTTGTAAGACGTCCATTAACCTGATGTTAGGGTAACCTTTCTGCTCCTGCAATACAAACCCTGTCGTGTTAATCTTCGTTGCCGTAGGTTTTCGCTCCGCGACTTGCATATCTTTCATGATATTTTATTGAGCAGAATCCAATCGATCAGCGAGGGTTTCCACATTAGTTCAGGCAAATGTGACATTTCGCTGGGCTAAGAAATGATCTAATGATATGTAGGTGCTATTTAGAGATGATTACTTCTCATCCATGGCTGTACCAGTCAAGGCAAATTATTATAAGTGATGATTAATTATATGAAAGAGGAAGCGAGTATTGGTTTTTAGCACGGAAAATGCTTACAAAGAATAGCCAAACTTTTACGTGCCAGCTGCTGCTGTAATAACATTTCGCCGTTTATCCTTTATACAAGCATGATTTGGCCAAGGATGATGGGAGGTGTACTCCCACAATAGATGACAATGGCTTTTTTTTTTGGAGGTTTCATAGAATAATTCATCATTTAAAAATAGGGAGTCAGGCATACTTCCATTACCCGAGAGGCAATTACCATAGGAACTGACCCAAGGGAGCGCCCCCTCTGTGATCTCATCCTTATGACGCAGCGCTATGCTATGATGTCATACCCTATGCCTTAAAGGCACATAGCGCCATACCTGGGAACTTTTGAGCTATGGCTACCTGGAGCCTAACCTTGTGGGACACAAGGTGGGCGGTCCCTATGATGTCAGTGGGAGGTCCCCCTGATGTCGGTGGGTGTTCTCGATGATGTTGCGGGCGTTCCCACTGATATTGCTGGACACACCCCTATTTAAGGGGGAAATGGGTAGGGAGTGGGCCGTGTCAAGACCCCTCGACCCGGAGATCCGGAGAAGCAACACTTCTTCCAGAGACTCCAGGTGAAACTCGGAGGGTTCTTGCCAAGGCAAGGATGTTGTCTTACATCCAACAGTTGAGTATGGTCAGTTGGTTTTACTGATCACTCAACATCTTAGTGAATAGAACCCTGAGGGTTTAGCATGGTGGCGGAGATGGGATATATCAGAATATAGATAGCACAGTTTCCAGCAAGATATAATAAAATGTAAAAGATGCACCAAATTATAGTATATGAACTTTTTTTTTCTATTTTAAAGGTAAATTACAATTTTGGAATATAGATGCATTGGCGGATGATGACTCCAGCTGGGAAAAGTAATTTGCCTCTCAGTTTTCATCCCGTCTGTCACGTAGCAAAATTATACATCTAATAATATGCATCAGATTCTTTGCAGCTTGTTCATTGTATGCCGTGGAAATTACATTTTATTGTAAACAGGTTTAACCATGAAAAGACTAGGAAAAATAGTTGATGTTATACAAGGGGTTAGTGAGAGAAGCCTTGATATCACACGCAGGTCATTTAAACACCGTCTCATGTTAATAACTAGATACGGGTGAGAATATTTGGGTTTTTTTAATTACAGGAGCAAAATTGCAAATTTCCAGTGAAAAAAATGATAGAAAAAAAAAAGAGCAATGGAATTCTAAACAAAACTAAATATTTTTAACACTGAAATTTGCTGTAACAATTTTTTTTTCCTTATAACCATTACCCCGGCTTTAAAAGTCAGCAGTTGGCACACAGCTCCGTCCTCTTGGCTTATTAAACATAATAAAAACCGCAGCCAAACTTTTGCTTGAGGTTGGACAAAGGTTGCGTTGGGTTTTAAAAAAAACCCACGAGTTATAGAGATTATGCAAGCGCATTTTCAAAAAATAAAAATAAAAAATTGGCAAATTATAATCTTTTGTCAATAATCCTCGTTTACAATGGTCAAGGACTTTGGGTTTGTCTGCTGGATTGTTTACTTGGATTCATCCATGGCTGTGATGTTCTGAAGGTGATCTGGATTAGTTTGATATGCAGTAAAATTCATTAAAACCATCTGCTTAGGCTCCTACATTTACACTTCAAAGATTTATATGGGTTTTGAAAAAAAAAAAATGCTGATTTGGAAACATTTTCTAAGCAAAATCCAAAAGCAATCAATGAGAAGAATTTCTAAAGCGAGGTATGGATTGTTATAATGTATTAAATAACACCGTTATGGAAATAAATGCCCTGATATAATAAAGGGTATCAGAAATCAATATTTATAACATTTATAATTAGAATGTATAATAGTGGGATAAAGACATTGTGTCTTTAGTTTCTACTTGAATGTTTCCATTATCTGATGGAGATTATTCCCTAAAATTCTGTTAATTTTTCTGATATAAATAGGGTTGTCTCTTGGGGTAGGGTTAGTGTTCGGTGGGGAGATACAAATGGTGACTCTAAAGCTAGTGTGTCAGTGTGCATGTTACTGTATGGTGTTAGTGTGTGTTAGTATATGGTGTCAGTGTGTGTTAGACACCATACGGTGTTAGCGTGTGTGTATGTTAGGAAATGGTTTTAGCATGTGTCTGTATGTGTGAGTGACAGCATATGGTGTTTCAGGGATGAGTTTAGAATTATTGGCACCTGGGAGAGGGTTACAGAGGGGGAATAGGGAGAGCGTCTGTGTATGTATGTAAAAGCGAATGGTGTTAGAGGGAATAACCTCTTCCAGGACTGGCCCTACCATATCGGGGAACTAAGGTCACCATCTGGGGGGAGAATAGACCCCTAGCTATTTCTGTAGGCTGCTCATGATACAAGTTGCCCTATTTGGGCTTTAGCCTAAATTCTTTTTGGAACCCTGCAAAGCCCCTGGACGGAATAGTTGGCTATGATGTATAAGACTTGTTCTATGATGCTACCCCATGTCTATGTGGTTGCGTATGGTAAAAGATCCCATTAATATTCCCCATCAAAAAAATTGAATTTTCGACCTTCCGTTATCTCTTTTGCTGTCTACAGCAACAAAACTAAACTTTATGTACGAAAACATTTATCCAACTATTTAGTGTTTTAGTATTTATCTAGAACATTAAGACCTTTATACATTCTACAATCCAATTGCTACACTCGATTTCTCCCTAACAGTAAAACTTTTTCCTCTCTTCCTAACCACAGTGAACACGGGCTTTGGATAAACTACATTATTTTGTTTAATAACAACTGAATATTGAGCTTTTCTGCAATTCACGTTTTTTCCCTATTCTTATCTAACTTTCAGAAAATTGCATTTCTGGTAACTTATTTACGGACAACATTTTAATTATTGAACTATAACCCGTTGCATTGTTTGTAACCGCGGTGTCTGAAGAGTTTATTTTTTTTCCAGACACGTCAACAATAGCATCGCCATATTAAGAAGCACAGAACAGAGACCGCATGCATTATTTATTTCTCGACTGGTTTAAAAAGTGTTACTTTATCTTTTATGTAGTCAAACACCGGGTACAGCGACGTGGAGACACAGAAAAATGTTTGTGAAGCGGGGTATACGATATACTTTGCTCTTGTGAATTTTCTGATAAAAAAACATTTATTATAATTAATTGAAATATATAGATGGCGATAGGAGTATTGAATTCAGTGAGTCATGGCTGGAACTGATGAAATAAGATGAAATCCTCTAAAAAAAAAAAATTAAATAAAAAAAAAAGATATATATATAATAATGGCACTAAAAGTAAATTTCTCGTAATTTTTTGTTTTTATATTTTTCCCCCTAATTTATATATTTTTTATATTTATTTTAAGTAGCATTTTATGCAAATTAAAGAAGAAGGTCTATAATGTGAAACATAGTGCAGGTGCACGATAAACTTAACACTGGATACCTGTGGCAAATCTTTTATTTCATATATTGATTACGTAACTTCAGGGACATTGTAAACTTTTTGTTTATCTATTTTTTATACAAATTATATAAAATATTTAATAAACTCGATAATGTTGACTACCCCTTTAAATGTAAACAGAAAATAGTAATAGTTAAATTTAACCCACATTTTAAAAATATATATATATACATATAGATTTTTTTATATTAGCCCCTTCTATATTATATTATGCACAGTTAAAGCTATTGAAAGAGTTGCATTTTTAGACTGTACCCAAAGGTCTTGTTTTTAACCTAAAATAGTATCTCTGACATTATAATGAATTGTAGATTTGGTTCCGCAAACGCTCGAGATCTTATTTAGAAAATTAGGAGTGTTTTTGTTTTTTTAATAAAGGGTTTGAATTCACTTAATCCAAATCAAGTGGCCTCTCCGTCGAGAATGATCAAATTATTTTTTTTACTGAAACACAACTAATTCAAGTATTCCTATTTTGTGAACAAAGGCATAGAGAGCTGAAACAATTATACCTGGCATTAAAAAATATTCAATGCTTGCTCTAAAACTGAACCCGTAATTAATGTGCTCCCATATGGTGTACAAGTGCTTTTTTTTTTCTTTTTATTACAATTTTTGGGCTAAGAGAAGTATGGCAGCTCCTGTATAGGCAGTAATACACAGCCTGAAAGGTCCCACTAAAATAAATAAAATTAGGAAAATTCCTAGAAATTACAAAAATATCAGTGGGAATATTCCTCCATGAACCCTCCAAGCCAGCCTGCAAAATAGAAGAGACCAAAATTATTACAACAACAGACATGGTGGTCTTTGGAGTGTTGGGGTTCATAAGCTAGAATAATATTTCTTTTCAGTGGCTCGTTGCCATTGGTAATGGAAACTCTTTGGGTAGACCAAGTAATGTTGGTGTTGACCAATTGTTTCTCATGGAAGGTTTGCCCCAGGGCTCCCATTAGTAAAGGTGTGAAGGCTGCTCTTATGTAGGAGTAAGCGGGGCTCCTGCCCCAGGCCCCCTCTTAGTAGGGACCCCTCGTGCCGCTTCCTAACACCCTATAATGCCTGTGGGCTCTACATCATTGAGTTAAGAAGGTTGCTTGCTGCACCCGCAAGTCCTTCTTGCCCCGGACCCCCATAAACCCTGACGATAGCTCTGAAAGTGGCCCCATAAATGTAAAAGTCATAGAGGGTCACCCACCCCCCCTGGGGTTACTCTGAGTGTTAAGAGAAGCTGCTTTTATCTATGTGTTGCAAACTACACCGGAGCAAGAGCTATGCTTAATAAATAAAAGTACTCATAAATTTAGTAAATCGCACACATTATGCTTTTTTATTTTTCCATTAGCAAACTGAGTAAACCAATTGAAGACGTTCATTATTATTTTATTTCTTAATCAGTAGACGTTAAAAACAGCACTAAAATCTTCATTACTCTGTTATGTTATGTTTAATACTCAAAATAATTAACGCATTTCGATGTGCGTTTTACTGTCAGCTCAGAGGAACGGCAAAGCTGTGCGGGGCAATCAAAGGGTTTATCTTATGAGAACTCCAACGACACGATGTATCTGCGAACACCCACAAGATGAAAGCAGATCCCCGCTATGTAATTGGATAGATGGGTGCATATATATATCTATCTATATATATAATAATAATAATATAATATAATCATAGAGCCGGTACTAAAACAATTGTTCACACATAAGACGTGCTAATGGGATTTCCAAGATAATGGCTTCCTGAAAGAAACAATTTACCTTAATGCACTTAAAGTGATCATTTTGCTTTATAAATAGCTGTTAACCTGTAACTCTATATTAAACAGAATTGCACTGATACATTGTTTCTGTCCTAGGCTTCTCATACAAATTGTTGGTTATAAACTGGTTATTTTTTTTCTCAAAAACAAATAAACATAAAATCCGGAAAATACACACCGTGGGGGATAGTTGAGTAGAAATCACTCACCCCCCCCGCTTCTGTCATGTGCCTCCAAGGTGCCATCAGGAGTCCCCTTAAGTGCATTTACTTGTCTCGCCTATGATAGACTATTGATACGATTAATTATTAGATCACTTTCCTTGCGTGCGCAGAGAAACATCTCCTTGGACATCCCCAACGAAGCCATCAGAGGTATATATAGTCAGTACCCATGAATGATACCCAGGCAAGCATTTGGCCCCGGCCTCCCTAATCTATAGCCAGGGAACTCATAGCCTACAACATAAATCTGGGCCCTTGTGAGCTTTGTGGCCCAGATGACCCCTTTAAGGGGATTGCAGCCTCGTGGCCAAACATTGGGGTCCGGTGACCCCATTGCGAGCATGGGGCAGGGCAGTAGCTGGAGCATGGGGTGAGACAAGGCCCTTAGGTTTGCCCTGGAGCTTAAGATTTCAGTTCTTAAACCAATCCCAAATTCGGGTTAATTATCTATGCCTTGTAGGAAACGACTGCCTTAAAATATCTGATCTCCATAACGACTAGGATTTGTCCCACATTTATACCAGTTATAAAGTTTGACTACTCTTTTTTTGTCTTCCTTTAAAATAATTTTGGCCACATATATTATGAGAATAGCTTGGAATCTACAGCATTATTTTGTGTTTTAGTAAGTCGTTCATTCTTCTAGGCAGGAGAGCAGCCGACCAAATAGCTGCCACAGCATTATAAAACACTCATTTTTATATTCAATTTAATAGAATCTGATGTCCCTCGTACTTCTCCGAACATTCCATTACCTATATCATGACCTAGTGTTATCTGGAATTATTCATGGCTTTTCAACAATATCGCTTATCTCTTCCTTCCCAAAGAATGCAAAGAAGTAGAACATTTTATAGTTAAGAATCACAGATAAATCTTATTTACAGATTTAGGGAATGTGCGGCTACTGGTAATTAGGGAATTCATTTCACTTTTGTCTCACCAAAGACAGACTTCCAGCATGGGTGGCAGGGCCAGTAAAATGCCCCAGTATTACTACAGCCCCTCGGATCAAATTCACGCATAATTTGCCTTCATGAGCTGCACTCAAATCGCACAAATGGGTCGCGTCTCCTTGAAAAGACTGTCACGTAGTCTAGAGCTTATTCTAGGTGTGTCACGTGACCTGGTGGCCAAAATCCTTCAAACTATAGCCAACCACATCATACAAGTGATCTAAGTTGCCAAGTCGATGAAAGCTCTTTCTTGTGTTGGTAAGCAAGAGCCTATAAGAGATAGGGTCCACAGTCGGCCCTGTGCCAAACTATTGCCCTCCCCCAGCTGCCTTGCGCCCCACACCTTTGCACGTCTTCCTCTGGACACAAAAAAATGGGATAATTGAACTAAAAAGGTTAAGAGCTATTTTTACATTATTTCACATAATGAGTTAGGATGTTAAACAGTTTCTCATTAAAAATGTCAAACCCACCCTGGTATGGAAATATTTATTATTAAATACTGAAAATGTAACATTTTTTTCATGTCATATGCATTATTTGTTAAATATGTTATTCACCAAGGGGAACACTACTCAGACCCCCCCCCTAATATGACTTGCTCTTGAGAGTCTTGAAACTCTTTTTGCTCGAATGAAGATGGATTCTAATGGGATGCTGTGTTCCGACTCTAAAGACAGCACATTTTCCAGCAGACAATAAAAAAAAGAGAAAAGAACCTTTTGAAAAAAAAAAAGAGAGAATAGAGAAGTTGAATCAGATCTTGGCTGCTCGTTTCGGTAAATGCATGATGATCGCACTAATGAGAGCAGAGGAACGTTAGGTCTTGGGAGGTTGCGGATAATGCTTCAGAGACCTGTTGAGTGAGTTAATAAAAGTCTTTCCTTGCAGAGATTTTCGTCTACAGTGTTCACATTTTTTAAAAAAATATATCCTTTACCGTCGATGTCCTTACCCAGTTTTTATTTAGCTTTTCTCTTGAGAATCAAGAGAGTCAACCCCACTAATTTATTTCACAAAGTCCCTATCAAGCCTTAAAGAAGTCAATTGAAACAAGCGTGATGTAAAGAGAGTGAGCGTGTTTGGGTTCTTCGAATGGAAGCCCCCCAACTTCTTGTCATTGTTGTAATAAACAGGCTATGAGAAGATTCACCAGGGTAGTATCGAGAGCTTGGGGGAAGTTTTAGATTTGCCCTTGTGGGAATTGCCATAGAAACCTTATGATTTCTTCCAAGAAACTCAGATTTATGAGAAAGTAATGATTCTACTTAGTTCCTGAAACATCCCGTGGGTGGTAATGCAGACATTGTGTCATAAGACACAAATTACCTTTTAGCCAGAAAAGCAGGTCAGACAAAACCATGGAGCATTATCATGCCAGGAAACTGTATCTTTTAAATATGATGGACTCTTTGGACATGAGGCACAAACCACACAAATAACTCTGTATGATGACACTATTTGTGTAGCCACAAGAATAGAATGTCTAAAGACTTTGTTGTTGTATCAACCCAACTGGACAGTGTTTTGTCACACCGATAGAACCGGGGGGCTCGGAACTCATCACTAAACATTTCAGTCTTCTCTAAAAGGTTATTCTCATGAAGAATGACCGATTCGCGTTTCCGATCGACACCTCTGAAGTCACTAAGAAAGAATAAATATTCATTCATGGGTGAGAAGAAATGTCTTCTGACTCTCCAACACACCTGTGATAACCTGCTAATCTTAAAGATGCCCAATGGAATTTGTGAAAGATATTTAATTGGATAACAGCATGCAACGATCCAAAAATACTATAAATGGCCTGAAATGGCATCAAAACGGATGGATTAATATGTATGTATCCTCATAGTAGTAGGTACAAATACCACCACCGTATCCAGGGAGAAAGTGGACGTCTGTCCTGGAAGCTTCATCAGAGCAGCATCTAAGGATAGGATGCTCGGATTTTCAGTAGGTTCTCACCAGATTGGCTGCTTTTTTCCTTTAGAAACAGCCTGGTTTGAATTTGAAGGACACCAGTGTCTTTCCATCTCTACTCAGCTACAACTTACCATATGGGATCTCAATGAGTGATTCAGAAGTGAAGGCTGATCAACTCCCAAAATTGGGGTTCCTTGAACTATTTGATTTAGACAAACCTTAGAATATCATCCATGGGAAAACGAGATCAATTTTGTTTAGATAAGGATCATAGTCTTTTTTTTCCCCTTTAAATTATTAGGTAAACTGTCCCAAAAATGGATGTGATTGGATAGAAGGGGTCCATTTTTTAGACAGACTGTGTGAAGAGTCTCAAAAAAAAGTCAACAGAACTCAAGTTTAGTAGCAGGAACTGTATCTTTAGAGATCTCCTGCAGTGATATTTAGCACCTCAATGACCTCTACGCTTTGGAAGATCTATACAAGACAAAATCTCAAAGGGTTCAGAGCTGCGACTTCTTTTCTCATTATGAAGAGTGGATGAATCACAGAATAAGAGAGCTCTTGCAAATCACATTTATCATGGCTTGGCTAGGATGCTATTATATCATTGTGACATTTCCAATGTGTTCATCCAAATCTCCCTGGTGTCTGCGTATCAGCAAAAAAATGGGTTTGAATTTAACATATTTATATTGTTTTCTTTTTTAAAACAGTCCTATATTTTACATGATATGATGTTTTCAGGCAGCTGAATATTAGCCATTTGAGTTATTGCTGTTATCTGAACCCAATCTACTAGACAAGCCCCCCGACTCCTTATCATACTGCCTGTGGGGAACCATAACATGGCTCAGTCTTAATCACCCAGTCGGACTCTCTGACTAATGAAAGTCTATGGAGGAACGGACTTCATTTTCACTGGTGTCCCTAAAAATTAATTTTAACATAATTTCATATTTGTTCAATGAATATATAAATCACAAACTTGGGCTCAGTACCCAACAAAAGGTCATGGGGAAAGCCATCAACAACCAACAGCCATTGTATATAACAATATATTATCCCAAAAGGCAGTCACATGTTTAAAAAAAAATTTTTTTACCCAGAAGACCATCTTAAATGTTGCTTTGTTCTTATATTTAATCTAATATGCCATTCAAAAAGAAATCTCATGTTATTACAACCACCAGTCCAGCTAATAGTATATGAGCATAATAGGAGACTCACCACGTCTGACAAGGTAACGTAGCATGGAAAATAACGATAATTATCATTAGCAGGGAAAGATATGGACACAATTTAATGATGTTCTTTGGGAAATGTAAAAATAGCTAATTAATCAAACACTGGAAAATTCTGTTAGAATATTTTTTCCATGGTTCCCTGTGTCTTCAGAAAATGTATGATTTTTTCCCCCCACCCTGGCCATTATAAATAGCAAAAGCGTGATGGCTACAGATGAGATACCTTGGCTTTTAAGAAGAATTTGTCCTACAGACAGAAAGCTTCATGTCAGCATTTGGCTGTCATGAAGGAATGACTGACTGATAGATGACAAGCTAATGGCATAAACTCGTTTGCAATATTGTGTCTTTGAATATGTCAACTAATGAAAGTACCTGCTACTTAGTAAAGATGTCCACAGTCTGGATCAACCGTCTCACAAGGTCACAGCAGAAAGAGTGAAGTCATTAAAAAGTATTACATGGTTGGCTGCGGAGCCCGAAGACTAGGCCTTCTTGCAGGAAATGTGTTTATTCAACTGGTTTTATCACCAGAAACCCAAAGCAGTAGAGTATTTCATTGGTCCTGATTGGACCATGACTATTTGTCGAACGTCCTCAGGAGTGGGTCCATGTCTAACGGTTGAAAAAACAGGAGCTCATTCTGAAACTCTTGAGGTTAACCATCAACAGATCTTTTAAGAAACCATAAGGGTCAATGAAGACCCAGATATCAACCTACACATGGTCTTCGTCTCTATTTTGGAATGGTACGACAAGTTTGCTTTAGGTCTTTGGGGGACGTAATGCTTGGGGTGGATCCCTCATTCAAAGTTTGTAGCCCTCCCTTCTCAGATCACTAATATCACTTACTTCCCTGCTTTTTCCATTTCCAAAAATAAATATTTGAATTCCAACTTCTGACATCATGAAGCTACATCACGTCCTCTGCTGGAAACCAAAATGGCTGACCTTATTTTGCATACTTGGTTCATATATAAAATCAGCAGAGATATGTGGGCCGGGGATAGATTGCTTATTTTATAGAATTATAAATACTCTAATATTTAACATAGTTTTGATGTTATTTTTTTAACAACATTCTAACGGAATGCTCTGATTATTTATTTATTTACGGGCTTCTAAAGGCATAAAAACAATAGGAGAAGATGGCCTTTTCATCTTTTTTCCCCCCCGTCGTTCTGTATTAAGCTCTTCAAAGTTTGCATTCATCATTGATTGATGACAGCAGAAAGTTAATCTTTTTCATCTTCGGTAAATGTCCACAATCCATCACAGATTATAATATATTACGCAATGAATATCCTAGAAACTGTGGGTATCTGTAATAAATCACGTAGACCCCTCACGTGAAAGAAAAACGGGCTATGGGTTTGACAACTTTAAATTCAGCAAATATGAAAAAAAAACGAGATGGGTTTACGTTTGAAACCGCGCATGCATTTCACAAACATTATGTAAATGTTCTAATTACGGTTTTATTCAGAGGAAAGGCAGTGGCCGAGAACAATGCTTCTATTGAAATAAAAAAAAGAAATATTTCTGCTTATTAAAAGCAGTTCATCAACATTTGTTTATAATGATTTTTGTTACTTCCCGCAGTTTTTTTCCGATTTCCCTCGCATATCGTAACAAACTCATTTTCACATCAGATTGGATAATGACAGGTATTTTTTTTTTCCCTAAGAAAGTACTAAGTACTAAAACAAATTACATTGAAATTTACGATCGTTCTTTAAATTAGTGCCGAATACTATTATACCGTTGAGTAATAAATATTAAATATATAAATATAAGACTTGCAGGACACGCAACTGACTTTTCTTATGTATCGCTTAAGAAAAAAAAATTGCTTCTTCTAATTAAGATGAGATACTTTTTTCCAAGCTGCAAGTCATTGTGAGAATGTTGGTATCTTTAGAGGGTCCAAGTATCTGCTCCAACCCTGTTTTGTGTCCATAAGGGTTGCACCTTATTTCACGGGGTCGGTCTTAGGGTCAAGGAGATGCCTGGGGTGACTGGACCTGGGGTGGCATCTCATAAAGTTCACCCAATGTGTAGAAGTAGGTCTGGTCTCCAACCGGTGGTTCGATGAAAGCCTTCACAATGCACAAGAGATACATGCTTACATTAACGTTCTAAATGTCACAAAAAGACATGGTGTGTTCACGTGTGGTGGTCATCTTGCCTGGGGCGCTACGTGGTTGAGGACCTGCCCTGAGAGTACATACCCTGTAGCTCACAAAGATTCGGCTACAGTTTGCCCAACATGAACACAACTGGATCCACCAGTTGAGGTTGTGTTTGAGTCCAAGCATGCGCACAAAATAATATAGATATGTTGATTCTATATTGATGTGGAACTTGGTGACTAGCATTTCACCCATTCCTGCCTGTTTTGTCTGTTTTGGGTAATAATAATCCTCATGTAAACATATTTTATACAGTCTAATATAAGATCCTTGGAACTTCACCAGGTAGTTACTATTTACATTAAAACATCAAGCTCTATTGAGTCTACTCGGTTGTCTGTAAATACATTGAATGGTGAAATTTTTCTGCTGATTTTAAATAAAATACTAACTTCCTACAATTCTCAGAATGACTAAGAATGAACTAAAAAAACCAAAACATTTGTATTAAGAAGATCATATATATGGCCACAGAACGCGGCGATAAACACCCTACTGATTGTAGCGCAGTATGTAGGTTCAAATAAATTAATCCCAGCCACATGGAATTCCTTTTTTTGATAAATGACTCCTTTTTTTACCATAGATGAGTAAACACAATAGTTTTTAAGAGAGCAGAGAGTACCGCTGTTTCATCGTATAAAAAAATACACATACACAACAGGATTGATTGTAATGAAGCAAATAGCGAGACATCCTTTATGTAGCAAGATCGTAATTTTAAATAAAAAAAAAAGGCTACACGGCGTCTTCAATACAAAAAATATACATCATACAAAGAGTATCTAAATGCTCCAAGTGCGACATCTAAGATTATATACAGTATCGAGTCAATAGCCCAAATCAAATGCTTTCTGCCCTTAGTTATAAGAAAGGAGGCATTTCAAAAGAAAAAAAGTGCATTAATAAACCTGTCTGAATCGAACAACAGGACAAAAGATGGCTATTAGCAATTTATTCTTTTATAGAAGATTTGTTGAGCTAATCGTTCAAAGTGATCATAACATCTGCTCTCCGAGAATCCCTGAAGGATATCATTAGAAGCCGACACTTTTTTTTTTTAAACGAAATCAAAGAAAACATTTGATGCACAAAAAACAAACGCCAGTGAGTAAGAAAGGAGAAAAATTACATTTTTTTTTTGTTTCTTGTTTCTTTCCATCTTCTGATCTATAAAGATTCCCCAAAAGGCCACTTATGGCCTGCATCCTGGACAACTATTGATGGAAACTCTGCTTAATGTTAATATTTTCTTTAATGGTTCTGGGTCAAAGTGACATCAACGTCTTAGTGTTGGTTGTTCGATGACTCAATTTTTCTTAACCCTTGATATTTGTACTTTAGACCAGTGGAGTATCCTAGCCTAGAGAGTTCTGAAGCGGCAGCAGCCCCTCTTCCACCAAACTGGAGGCAGATCACTGCTCAATGGACTGGTTACGAGGGGGTTTCCTCACTTGGCCTATTTCCATTATGGAGGAATGTGCCCGGCCAGTAGACCCTCCATAGCCTTCGGTACCTGGCACCGCACTTCCTTATTATGATGTCATATTCCGGCACTCAAGGTTGGCGGATTTGGGTGGGGGCAGTTGGGTCATGTCCAGGGTAGCATCAAAGATAAATTCCACACTGCCATAGACAACCTCTTGTCTAACACTTGGGGGTCAAGTCAAGAAGCATATGACATCAAAACCCATGGATATATTCGTTATGTATAGAAAAACACGTATGATGGGTGCCCAGTGTAACAATTTTTATTTTTATCTAGGTTTTATCTGATTTTATTATTTTCATGCTTTATCGTGGATACATTTTGTAGAACATTCTGAGAACTTGCCACAACCTCTTACAATAAAAGAACGTTGTCCTTCATATAAGAAGGAGCAAACAAACAGAATCACGCTACGGACTCAAGAGAGATTTCACGATTATTGAAGGTTGATCATTTTCCGTTTGTTACCTGGAAACGATCTTATTCAGGCCAACCGCGTTCCTAGAGAACAGAGCTTTCTCCGATTCAGACGAGAGAAGGGTACTTAAAATAAATAAATTAACACGAGCAGAAAGCGGTAATATGGAGTAGGTGGACGTACTGTCACCTGTTGTTAACATAATTACTTGATATATTTCTTCTGTTATCCAAATGATATTGTTCCAGGTCTTCATAATTACATTTTAATTAGTGCGGCATCTAGCCTTTTCGTCAAAATATTTTACCGCTATACAGAGTATAATCAATTTTTTTTTTGCTTAATTAGTGGGCATCTTGATCCAAAAGACAAGTAATTAAATAAGAATAGTGTTTTCCGGTGTTAACGAACGTTCGAACGCGTTGTGACTGTGACACGGAATGCTGATCTTATTACAAAGGTCAGGTGTTTGAATACTATTTTTAAAAAATATTGATTTCATTTTTATGACATAATTCTATTATAATTGTCGTTTATTTTTTCTGTAGCCACTTCTCATAGCCGTTCGAGACAGAAATTAGGAACGCAAGGCTTATGGCCTGGAAACTTTGTATCCTTAGCATCTCATGAGCTTCCAGGGAAGCTACTATATAACCAAAAAAAAAAAATAAACAAACATGTAAATGGTTTAATTCTGAAATTTTCTCTAGGTTTTAATCTGCATTTATTCAGGAAAAACATGATATATTATAGATCTGCTATTTGTTAAATGTAATACTTTGGTTGAAGATGAGAATATTTCTTTTCTTATTCTAATAAAAATGAGATATACCTTTTGCTTCTACAAGATTGAGGACATTTTATGATAAGAATTATACTTTGTTGGTCTTCTGCCCACAGATATGACTTTAAACAACATTTCCTCTTCCCGGAATCGTCTAATTAATGATTTCTGTAGACACCACGCGAACAGAGCAAGGCTGACTCGTATCTTACTCATCAAACTTACGTTCTTGGAATAGATTAAGATCTAGATTCCGGGGGACGTAAAAATCCTTTCTGATATATGTCTTCTAGGTGAATGGAAACACGAAACTCAAACTCCAGTTAGTCCTCTTCTTTCTCCCTAAAGGATTTTTTGGGGGGGCTGTGTGTAAAACATTCACCAAATGAAGCAGACATGACCTAAATCTACGAAGTGCACATCTCAGAAGAAGACATCTCCCTAATAAAGATGAACAAATTCTTTATGGGGATAAACAATGTATCTTTGAGAGAACAACTACTTTCAAAAATGTGAAGTCCTAGTCTGTTCCCCAGATAAGCAGAAGATTCTAGAATGTAAGTTCCTGCGGGAGCAGGGCCCTCCATTCCTCTTCTATCTGTATGTCAATTGCTTGTCATTTTGTACTTGTCGTTATCTGTAAAATGTTTACCTTGTACAGCGCTGCAGAATCTGTTGGCGCTTTATAAATAAAGTATAATAATAATAATAATAATAATAATAATAATAATTCAAGACTTGAGCTTTGAAGACTTAATCTGGCCAGTGGAGTCAGTGTTGGCTTGTGGTGGGCTACAGCCCAGACTCTTTGCCCGATCGGTCTTTTCAAGGTTGGAAGAGACAAAAGAATAGTTCAAACTTCTCATCTATTATCTTGGTTCTCAAAGCCATCACTATGGACGCTTAAAATAACTTTTCTTATGTTGTGTCGTGTCCTAGTCTGTCGCTGGTGGGCTCATCCACCTCCAGAACTATTATTAATAATAAACTATATCATTATATTACGCTAGAATTATAATACCCCAATGACCCAACAGTAGCTGAAATAGAGTGACTTCAGCTTCTCCGTGCCCCTGTGCAAGGGGTTAAATAAATGACCCTTTAACCTATCACAGGGTTTATTCCAATTTTTGGCTCCCAATTCACAAGATGTCTTCCATATATCTCATCTAACCACAGAGCGTTAAATTGGCGTGGATATAAAATTATTAAATTGCAGGGAAAAAAGCCGAGGGGGCCATAAATTTCTTTAATGCACTGACATCTTCAGCTCCATAAACATGGCTTCTTCGTTATAAATATCGCACACCTAATCATAAATAAGCAGCTGTTTTGCTTAGTCGGTATTTACGGCAGCTCTCTCTCCGTAGCGGCCCCGCTCCGTGCTGTAATAGAGAGGATTCTGCCAATGACGTTGATGAAGTGTGGAATTTTTTGCGTGGTGCCCGTATGGCTGCTCGCCTTTTGGTGTCCATCATTTAATTTGCTGCCTAATACATTTGCACCGTTAACTGGAGGCGCAAAGTGTAACGCTCTGAAATACAACCAAACGCCGCTATTTGTCTTCTATGGGAATATAAAACAAGGATTCCGATACATTAATGGAAGATATTTGGCATATTCCACTCTGAAGGGCTTTGCGTGTTCTGTTTTGCCCTTTTTGAAACCTGTTGTAGTTTTTGCCCCAGAATATAAAGTTTTCAGGCAGCTGCATATCAGCCGTTTGTATGATTCTCGCTCTGTTATCTGATCCCCGATCTACTAAACCCCCCCGACTCCTTATCATACTGCCTGTGGGGAACTGTAGGATTGCTCAGTCTTAATCACCCAGCCGGACATTCTGACTAAGGAACTACTATGGTGGCAGAAAGGAAGTGTGTTGGAACGAAATGAGATAAAAACGGGTTTGTGTCAATGCTGACTGACATTACTGTATACAGCGCTGGGGGGTTATATTACTGTATACAGCGCTGGGTGGGTTATATTACTGTATACAGCACTTGGGGTTATATTACTGTATACAGCACTGGGGTTATATTACTGTATACAGTGCTGGGGGGTTATATTACTGTATACAGCGCTGGGGGTTATATTACTGTATATAGCACTGGGGGGTTATATTACTGTATACAGCGCTGGGGGTTATATTACTGTATACAGCGCTTGGGGGTTATATTACTGTATACAGCGCTGGGGGGTTATATTACTGTATACAGTGCTGGGGTTAATATTACTGTATACAGCGCTGGGGGTTATATAACTGTATACAGCGCTGGGGGTTATATTACTGTATACAGCGCTGGGGGTTATATTACTGTATACAGTGCTGGGGGTTATATTACTGTATACAGCGCTGGGGGTTATATTACTGTATATAGCGCTGGGGGTTATATTACTGTATACAGCGCTGGGGGGTTATATTACTGTATACAGTGCTGGGGTTAATATTACTGTATACAGCGCTGGGGGTTATATAACTGTATACAGCGCTGGGGGTTATATTACTGTATACAGCGCTGGGGGGTTATATTACTGTATACAGTGCTGGGGGTTATATTACTGTATACAGCGCTGGGGGTTATATTACTGTATACAGCGCTGGGGGTTATTACTGTATTGTTTTTCACATCAAAACCTCCAATTTAAGGTGTGATTAGGTGAAAGATCAAAAAATGTACATGGAAAAAAATCGAATGTCTGCGCAGTGATTTTTAGACTCCATTTATTTTTAATGTCCAGAGGGAATAATGCCTACTTTTTCCTCCATGTTGCCGAAGTCGGTTTACCTCACCTAACCCCTGTTTTGAGGCTCGAAGATTAAATTATTTTCCGTGGTAGAGCATGAGAAAGGACGAGTGAAAACACTTTGCAGTTTTAGAGCAATATTTGAAGTAAAAAGCTAAAAAACCTTAAATTGTTGAAATCCGTCTCGATGCAGCAAAGGAGAGATGAAATACTCAAAAATCTAAAGGAAAGGCTGGAAAGATTTTGAGTCAAAAACATATTATTTGTGAGCAAATGTTTTAAGCATTGGAAGATTGCATTGATACGACTGGACGGCTTCTGGTAGGCTAACTGCGAGTTTAAAAAGGGGGAAAGAGGTATAAACAATAAAAAAAAACTTTCTAAGAAATGGAGTTAGAGTGAACTATGATTTCAATAACTATCTGAATGTGTTTATTCTTATTATAAGCATTTATATACTAAAAAAAACAGGGGGTTTTATTTTAGTTTCTTTTAATGCTTTCCCATTGGAAACTGAGTGGGAGTAAAGCACAGCTTGTGGTCCATGCTTTCCTTAGGGTGTTTTTTTTCCCCATTTTTTAACCCCTCCTATCCCAATAAGCAAAGGAAAATAAAGGGGTATATAATTAGGGTTAATAATTACCTCATTCCGTATCACACATAGGGCAGGGGGGAAGATGGGGGTAGTCATTAGAGGGTTCTAGGGACTCCTGTTGTTTTTTTATTTTATTATTTATTGATCTTTATTTAATGTTTATTAAGATGTAGTGAATGTAAAGGTGCTAATTTTGAGAGTTTCAGGCGAGGGCATGCAAGTTCACACTGTCCTTTCATGGCATCTCTTGAATCTTGCAGAGTTTAAGGTCACATGTCCTCATCAACAACTTGCAGATTCAGTCTGGTTAGTTGAGTTAACCTTTTACCTGTCTGACCACTCAACACCTTAGTGAATAGTCCCAAAAATAGGCTATTTCTTTTACCATAAAAAAGTCTCCAATAATAAGACAAAAACAGCTAGACAGGTCCAGTATATCTGCTGGAAAATAAGACATGGTAGTTATAAAGGTATGCTTATGGGAAATTATTTTTTAATCTAAAAACTATGAATGTGTGGCCTCAATCCAGTACAATATAATGGGTAAAAACTCTAAAAATGCCCCAAAATACCACTTTCTGCCTTGTTCCCATTAAAAAGTGTTTGCCTGTCCAGTGCTTCGTGATCTTTATGTTCATGTTACAATCCGTGAAATGTTTCAGTAAGTAAAAGACATCAATGAGTGGATATTTGTAGTTCCTGCATTATTTTAACTGGAATTACTACAAAAAAAATGCTTATTTCTGACTCAGCTTGTGGTGTCCTTCAGCCAGTTCTCCAATCTCTTGAAGACTTCATTTGTCCACCAAAACGTTACTTGTCTGCCCAACAGATGAAAGAATAATAATGCAATATATGAATCATTTGGGGACAAAAGGATCTCTCCTATTTTATAGTTAAAAAAAATCTCTCCTATATGAGATTAAACGGCAAAAATACAGTTTTTCCTGTTAGTAAAGCTTGCGGGAACTCGGAGGCAAAATGGCTTCCAGGTGATTCCCGGCTTGGATGCCAAACTATCGTCAAAAATGGGTGATTGCGGCTTCCAATGCAATTATCTCTAATGAGAGAAACAAAAGCAGGCACCAAGTCTGGACACCAGGAGCAGAGCCGTTAAGTTCTAAGAATGAAAAGTGTAATTGCATTTACATACCGAGGGGGCTATTGTGTCCTATCTGCAAGCCACAGAGCCTTTTCCTTTGCAGATAATTCCAGATGCTCGACGCACGCGATCAACGGATGGCCCCGGAGCAAAGTGGCAATTAAAGATTAATAATAACGGGGTCTTCTTATAGACGGATTACAACAACAAGCAAATTGAATATGTTTTTTCCGGAAACGTGGAAGAAAAATCATTATACCACGGAGCACATATTTAACCCCTTAAGGACAATGGGCGGTCCCTAAACCCATTAAAAACAAAGCATTTGGGGGTTATTAACAAATATTTTCAAGGCTATTTCTTAAAGATCGGGAACTTTGAACAACTCAGCAAGATGATTAAGCTAATCCACAAACTTGCATTCAATCAAACTACGAAAACTGTATCCATTTTAAAGCTTCAAGAACAATCTGGCCAATGAAACATAATAACCGAGGCTTTCACACTCTGTATTCTTCACCTGTTGGTAAATCTGTTACTAGGTGGGAAACCCCCCCCCCCAAAAAACTATAATATACCCTCTGTTTGTTCACACGATATTCTTTTTTACGATAACAGATTGCGCGCTATATACTCGAGAAAAAATAAAAAATAAACAAAATAAAATATAAATAAACATTAGTGAGCAAATACCATGTATTCGCCTCGGGAAAGAAACGGTGTTTTTCTCCAGTTTAATTTTGTTTTTTTTCCCAGAACAGATTCTATCCTGATGTGAAAAGAGATAAGAGGGGAATAGCTCGGCTGATTAATTCAAAGCATTAAAAGCCAAAACACAGACAATTCATAGCAACCTAATTATCTTCCCCATTCTCCACTGTATCGCCATACTCATGTTGCTTAATTTAATATGACTTTTAAGTCTGAAGTCCCATTTCACCGCAAATAGGTAATTTCGCTTCCTAGACACACTGTAAATGCAAAATATTGATTGTTTAAATATGTTTGAAGGGTAACGGGTCACTTCGGGAAGAAACAGAATTACATTTTCCAGAAGTTCTGCGAGAAGCCTTTTTTTTCGGAATCTTACCCCAAACAAAAAACAACAGCCATCAAGGCGAGACATTATTTTTTTAATCTAAACTCAATGTGGAACAGATGCATAACAACTAATATTAATAATTCATGGTAATTGGGGGGGGGATAAATATAGCAGCTCATATTTACTGGATGTAGCAAAAAAAAACCAAAACCCCAAGCTGTAAGACTACGAGGATCATCTCATGAGAACTTGAATACAAATTGAAAGCAAAGATAGATTTGTGTTAGCAAACAGATAAGAGCTGTCTCGGCTGAATAAAAGATGGTCCGTACCAAAGAGCCATCGCTCTCTAAGTGACTGAACCTTTCCCGGTTAATTTACGCTCGCCCTGTCTACCCTTCTAAAACAGCTATTATCTTTAATGTGAAAAAGAGTTATCAGTTGTTGAAAGTGGAGATGGTGTTTGTTTATACACCATAACCCGGACATTTCATAGAGGATATAAAATACAAGAGATGATGGGGTTTTAAAGGTTGGCTATTATATAATAGCGCAGGAAATAGATAGGATCTTTTATTTATTTTTTGCTAAATTCCACAGAATTTTGACATAAATGTTTTTGGGGGTTTTTTTTGGAAGAGGTAGTACGGACGAGCGCTGAAATTTCTTGTGGCGAAGGAGTTGGCTTATTGGCTCCATCCTCGAGGTCAAGCCTTGGTGCCCAGTTGTCAGCCACGGAGATACAATGTCTCAATGTTACAGAGCTTATGATATAGTTGGCCAGATAGCCAATGGAACACATTTATCGTGGGACGGTTTGTTCATCCACCGCGGGCTGAGCAAACACAATATCCGATGATCCATCACTGTCCATCTGTCGCCGTTCTTTGCCAGTATAGCACTCCAACGGCTGACCCCATTCACGAGACCGTGCGAGGCTGAAACGCTCGTCTGCGGGGAGCAGGCTCTCTGCGCGAAATTCATGCTATTCAATTCATCCCTCATTGATTTACTTGTACGACAGCAAACATCATTACGGAGACTCGGCCGATCAAGGCTAAGACTGCATTAGAGAAGAGCAACAATTAACGCGTCCGCGTGACCGAAATGTATCTGTGCTCAGTTACAATAAGACAATAAGGAGTTGCATGTAGCTGTCCATGGTGCTGAAGCTTTAAATCCATCTCAAACCATCACAACGTTCCAACGTTAACAACGTCTGCGCTGTGTTTCTGATCCACTTCGGGTTATTTTAATGGACGACATTTGCGTTAAAGACAAGAAAAAGAGGTGACCCCACATTTTTGAACGGTGGGATATATATAGTATTTCCGTTCCACTTCTTAGGTCAGGATTAATAGTTTTCCCTATTATAAAGAAGGGTTACTTACGTAAGCTTCGGAAAGACAAAAAAAATAATAATGTGAGGTCACCTTGGGACAGATGCGGGAGTAATTATGCAAGACTTGCCACAAAATGCATGACGAAGGAATAATGCAAACACCTGCTAAGTTAAAATATTTACTAATAGATTTATTTTATAAAAAAAAAAACCAATAGCAAATTCAGAAGCTACATTTATAAGATTGAAAAATGAGTTTAAATAACGAGAGGGATTTACAAATATCATACAGTGTTGGGATTGATAAAGGGCCATTGGAACAAAGGAGTGATGGGAGTGATAAAGGGCCATTGGAACACAGGAGTGATGGGAGTGATAAAGGGCCATTGGAACACAGAAGTGATGGGAGGATAAAGGGCCATTGGAACCCAGGAGTGATGGGAGTGATAAAGGGCCATTGGAACACAGGAGTGATGGGAGTGATAAAGGGCCTTTGGAACACAGGAGTGATGGGAGTGATAAAGGGCCTTTGGAACACAGGAGTGATGGGAGTGATAAAGGGCCTCTGTACGCCTATGAGGATATTCCATTAAAAGTTAAAGAATAATTTCCGGCTAAAATGGTCATTTACAACATTAACCCCGTCTGCGCTGGATTTCTGATCCATTTCATGTTATTTTAATGGGCAAAATGCACTTTTCTTTCAAAACCAAGGACATTTCTAAGTGACCCCAAACTTTTAAACGGTAGTGTATATATTATGGAATATTAAAATATTTAATAGAAGGCTTAAGAGGCGCCAGTCCCTTCTCAGACACATGTGCTCGTATGGGGAGATTCAGAAATCTCTTGCCTGACACACGCTGCGAATCCAATCTTTAAATAATTTCCAAATGATATTTTGCACAGTTCATTATCCGGTATAATTGCAGCCGGATAACGTATCTGTGCACATCTCTAATACTTTTTGCATTCTGCTGATTACCTTGACTTTTAGGCAACACGTTTCCCAAGGGAAATTTGGTGACATTTCCCTTTCCATTGATATAGTTTAATATGGGTTAACCGGCAAAATTGAGAGCAGAACTTGGACTGAACGGTTGGTGTCTAAGCCAGTAAACTGTGAATGACGAGAATCTAGTGAATTATTCTTGTACAAATCATTTATTTCATAAAATGCTCACACAGTTATATCGTTGTGCTCCTTAAATTCATATTTAATATAAGGTCCACTGATGCCGGATTATGTTGCCATAACCAGTAAATACATTTCTAAGGGATCTAGAAATGTATTTTTTTTTCCCATAATTTCCAAAATGAGACTGTATGGATTTTGCAATGCAACCTGTTATCCTTCCCCATTGCCTTATGAGAAGAAGGAGCAGGGTGGAAATAAGGGCATTAATGGCAAAGTGTGGCAAGGGGGCAACTGGGCGACCACCTGAAGCTTTATTGTGTTTTTACTTGCAATTCCACTGACAGCCACTAGAGGCTAGAATAACAAGTATGTTAAGAAAGAATGCATTCAGTGACTGGATCCTTTCTGTGTGTCCTTTTTGTGTTTTTATGCATCCCTTTCTCTTTATGTTTTTTAGACCAGACTGGATAGTAACCATTGACGGATGGCGGCAACCAAAAATAAAGGGCACCAACAAAATTAACAAAGCATGGTATAGGATATGTGTAATATGGAGAAATATAATAGAAAATACTTAATGAGACGGAGAGAGTATGTTAGAGGAAGGAATAGGGTATCAGGACAGGAGGGAGAACATTGGGGAAAGCATATGAAGGGCAGAAGGGAAGAATATCCACTTAAATTTATGACCAAAATTAAACCCATTTGGTCAACCTTCTACAATTTCTTCATTAAACATTTTATTTGTAGTCTTCAGAATTTGGAAACTAAAATAAAATGGAAACTACAATTGAATCTGTAAAAAAATGCTCAAATAAACATATCTATGGTTTTTTTTTCAAGGAGAGAAATTCATTCTGCCATTAGATTAAATAAAAATAAAATTCAGACAGATTGGTTAATCTTCTTTTAAATTGTCTCTTTCTATATACATAAAAAAAACAACCCACTCAGTGACCATACAAAAAAAGAAAAAAAATAGCATGTATTTTAAACTTAGCAAGTGCCTCTTAGTATAAGACCCAGCTATTTAATTTCGGGTTTATATTGAATGCAAAGAATTTAAGAAATGGGAACATGCTGAATACTCAATTAATTTTTCTTAATGTTACATGAAAAGGCTTTTTTATTATTTTATTTTTTTTAAATACTGAATTAATTTGGTCCTCGCTGAGTTCTGGGAATGATTATTCCACAGCGTGGAGCCATCTAATGAATTTACCTGACTCACAAAAATAGTATAACATGAAAAAAGGTTGAAAAGGGTCAAGATGTTTTCTGCAGGTTATCGGTCTGGCCTTGTAAAGTTACAAAAAAAAGTAATTTCTAGACTTTCCACATTTCACTTTTCATCAATGATGTGATATCAAAATGAACAACCAAAAAACACCCTTTATCCATTTGGGGGGTTATTTACTGGAAATTCCTTGTTGTTCTTCCTTCCAAAGTATTTGATCCACCTTAAAGTTGTCCTATCAAGCAAAATATTAGCGTGAACTCTAAGGTTGCCTCCATGTTCTTTTATTATCTATTAACTTTCTATATTTTATGTTGAGAAGATTACATTTTCTAAGCCTCATTTGTCTGTCCATGTTTCTGGGTAACAAATCCTTGTGAAGCGTTTCAGTACTGGAGTAAGAAAACAAGGACCATGACCTGAGTTGGTTGAGTGTCCAAAATGGCGCCAACATAATGAGCTCCACTGTGGATTCCCTAAACCAAAAAAAGTCACTTAGAATTCTCAATTCCTTTCTGTTTAATTAAATGTTGACTTCATTCAAATTTGGAGAACAGAGACTTAAAGCTGTAAAGTATGGAAAAAGACATATTTCGCTAAAAAAAAAAAATCAGATGTCATAAAAACTGATCCAACATGCCGGGCATTTTCTTGATGACCACTATGGACAGGAGAGGAGAAATGCTATTGCCTTTATCTCAGAGGAACAGATTATCTCATTTTGTGTCTGTTAATAGAGCTATTCTCTGATAGTGTCCTTCAAATACTGCTTATTGGTTTCCAGGGTGAAGAGCGGCACAAGACGATCCACTTGACTTAGTGGTCTGGTCTCTAAATGTATGGATAATTTAGGAGGTCAGGGTATCTATCACGTGACAACTTTTCCAAGTGTACATATTATGGAAAACCATTGCTACAGTTTTTTTCTTACTATGGTGGCTTGAAGAGACTTCAGGAGACTTTTCCAACACTTCACTCTTCTCAACAAAGCTCAATATATCGTTACATTGTATTACAAAAGCAATATTAGCGTGACTATACGGTCATTAACACCAATCGGACATGGACTTCAATATCGGGGATTTGTAGGCCAACGAATGTCCTGAGGTCATGGCCTGGGACAGACAACGACCCCATTAACAGCCAGCAGACTTGGAGTGTAGCCCCTCGACACAGTACACTGTCCAGGATTGGTAGCATTTGTGTTGCTTTCAAGTTTTTCCACATTACGATATCTTATAAGGAATAAAATGCACAAACGCCACCAAAAAACACACCATGTGAGGAAGTTCCCTTTAGTTTAACAACGAAACAATGTTTCCAGTTTACTTATTCTTCCTTTTTTTGGGGAAAAAAACATTGTTTTTATCGGTTTTCCTTAAATAGAATATTTGGTGCAAAATGCAAATACAAGTCGAAGTTCTAATGGCAGCGAAGAAAGGGCAGAGCGGAGGTGACCGACGACCTTTTCTGTCCCAAGCCAGTGCCCTTATTATCAGAGTGCGCGTGTAACATTGAAAGTAATTTGCACAATGTTGCAAACGGTGACGTTAATGGATACCGGCTTTTATCTTATTCCGCTAAATGTACATGCATAGGTGTTTGTTTCAGAGCAGATTTAATTCAGCTGCGATTGCTGTGGTCTGTCCAATGTACTTGCTTTCAAATCTCAAATAATTAACTTAGATCCAAGGTGAATTTAATGTCATGATAGCAGGCGGGGTTCTGCGAAATAGCATTTTACTGTACTATTTTTCATCGGCCAAACCAAAAAATGGCCAATTTCTCCGCATGGAAACAGCAGGGAAATGTACTAGTTAACAGACTACTTCATTCTGCTGCATATGTTCATGTAATATGTTAATTTTTTTTATATCTTACACAATTTTTAGCAATTTTCCAAAAAGGCAGAAACTTTGGCAAAATTTATCATGTGAATATTTAAATTTATACTATATTATATTTTTATTTATTTATATTTTATAAGTTACAAGTTACATTGATTTGGTTACAATCTGCCCATATACCCAAAATATACCCAAAGTTATATAAATTAAATATATATTATTATTGCTGCTGTAATTATTATTACTACTATTAATGTATGGAAAACATAAATGACATCCATTATTCATCTTATAATGGGAAACGCAATATATATTACCTACCCAAGATACCGTCAAAGGAAAATTTTCATTAAAAAAACATATTGTATTTGTTTGATTAAATATATATGAGAACCTACAAAAATATGTTGTTTTCTTTTTCTGCGGGACATGATAATCCATTAAGTTTTGCGCTAGCAGATGTAAGACTAATGAGAATTTAATGTGCTTTCATAATGATAGAAATTAATGTAATGCATTCGGTAGGAAACACATACTTTTCTTTGGGTCATGAACACACACACACAATATATATATATATTCTCTACTGTTCAAAAGTTTGGGGTCACTGAGCTGTTTTCTTGGAAAACAAAGTTAATTCTGGCTGTGAGATCATTAGAAAAGGGTTTTCTAACCATCAATTAGCCTTTTAAACTTAAACTTGGATCAGCGAACACAACGTGCCATTGGAACACAGGAGTGATGGGAGTGATAAAGGGCCATTGGAACACAGGAGTGATGGGAGTGAAAAAGGGCCATTGGAACACAGGAGTGATGGGAGGGATAAAGGGCCATTGGAACACAGGAGTGATGGGAGTGATAAAGGGCCTCTGTATGCCTATGAAGATATCACATTAAAAATCATCCTCTACAATAGTCATTTGCAACATTAACCCTGTCTGCACTGGATTTCTGATCCATTTCATGTTATAGATATATATATATATATATATATATATATATATATATATATATATATATATATAGTAAAATAGTAATAATATATATATATATTCATATTCGAGGAAAGAAGAGGCTTCAGTCCCTATACTGGGTCTGCATAGCCAGATTTTTGATAGAAATGTGATTTTGTTTTTACTGTTTTTTCGATGTTCTACATATATATATAAATCCTGATGTGTTTGTATGCCTAGTGTATATTGTGTAAGAATTGCGAAGGAGAAATAAATAATAAAAAAAAGATATCAAGTAGAATGAATTTAATGAAATCTTTTTATAAAGGGATTAGTTACAGACCAAGAAAAAGGTTAACAAAATTAGCAATTCAATGCCCTTGTAGTGGAATCAGGCAAAGGTCTTTAAGGTAACCCGTTCGGTCATTGCTTAAACTATATTGAATTCTCGGTAATCAGTATAAATGTATTAACAGATTGCCTGGGTCATGTATCTCAACATTAAGGGGGGTTCCACACCATCGTTAGGATCGATTACTTTGCTAGAAAACCCTCGGATAATATTAAAGCAAATATTCATTGTAAGCAAAAGATATGTGAACAAAAGAATAATGTCCGCAATGTGTGTTTTATAGTCGGAATCGCACCTGAACAAATCTTCTAGTGAAAGTCGTTAGAGTTCAGAAGTCACAATGGAAATATTAAGCTTAATGGACTTGTGTCTTTTTTCCCCAGCCATACCGTGAAACTCGTCTAAATGTTTGAGATCTGCATAGTGATATCATGACGAATTTAAAAGTAGATTTTCGGATAAATGGGCAATGGACAGATCAGTTGAGCCAAATGGTTCTTATCTGATGTAATAATTGATTTGCCGTGTTTAAGGCTTAGAAGTAAGATGTGCCCGAGGTGTCTGCTGTCTTTAGTATGTCTGAATTATATGTTCAAGAAATAATCGTAATATGACTTCATCTAACTTTATTTTATAACATTGGTGTATCATTACTCAAGACCGAACCTGCCATTAAAATGACACCGATTATTACATCTTCAGGTCAAAAACGTAAACATCTTCTCCATCTTCAAATCTATGACCTAATTGGTTCTACTTGTTGGATTCTGTTGTCATGTTTAGCGCTCAGCGGAAAAAAAATTCCCCAATGTGGTGGAAAAGTTCTGGGGAAAACCTTGATAAGGCATCTGAGTTTCTGCCAATGTCTAAAGCATGCGTATTGGGACCTGTATGGCATATGATGTTTCATGACATCATCACTTTCTTTTGCATGTGGCATGACATCACATTCAAGCTCATCACCACTTCTTGGAGTTAACCTGTTAATATTTCTTGCTCTAGCCCTATTTTATTCTTAAGTAGACAGTAGAATGTGGATGGCCAACTTGGATGAGAAATGATGAGTTCGCTGACCTCGTTGATGTGAAAACTTAAATCAATCTTCATTTCTGATGAACTTATGTGCTTACGGCTCGAGGAGGTTTGGCAGAACCCATTCGTGACATTTGTAGATGAGGATCAGCGAGGATAAATACACTCTGATACGTTAAGAAGCTCACAGATGCTCAACAAACAAATAGAATAGGTTGAATTGGCTGAAAGATCGGAACGGGATGATCAGATCAAAGATACGTACAAGCTGTGCGCGCTACCATGTAACAGCTGTCATGGCTTGGTGTATGCTGGCATGTCTAAAAGAAGTCGAAGCTTAGAGTAACAGAATAAACATTCATCCACGCAAAAGATTTATGACCAAGTAATCTTCTTGGATTTTGTAGTCTTTAAAGATCTAATTCTCTGATGCTGCGTTAGTTAGAAAATAAAGATCCTGGGGAAAAAAACATCCTTTTTCTACTGTTCTACATCATTCAAGACCCATTTTAGTATATTGGAGACAGTAAGTAATGAGTCCTAATTCTGTACTCCTAGGTATGGAAAATCCTAGGCTTATTAATTACGAGGTACGAGGACAGATGATTCTTTTTTTGGGGGGGGGGGTAAGAATCTACAAATGGCAAATATTTTGTGTTTTGTGGATTTGAAAATATTCTTGTGTTCCAGTAATACGTTCTGTATACCTCCAAGGTATTCAACACAACATCGAGCTGCGGTGGGAATGAAACATTGTCTCTTTTGAAGATTGGAAAAAAATGTATTCCTTGTCTTTCCTCCAAACATTTGTCTCACCAGTGCTAGAAAATACATGGAAAAATATATTTCCGGCAGATCGGATCCCGTCGGCCCCATCTAGTCTCCTGTAACGACTCGAAACGTAATCAGTCTTTGGTCTCGTCTTAGAATCAGGGTAAACTCCCTTACCGTATTGGCCTATTCCAGCCTCTTGAAAGTTAGTTTCATAAATAACCACGACATGGCTGGCTATATATAAGAAAGCATCATAATGAGGAATATATATTTAAAAAGGCAGCACTGTTTGTCAGCTAGTATGGAGGCGTTTTGTGCCGTAACACACCAATACTGGATTTACTAGCTGTGAAACTGTAACAAAAAGCCCTTGGAAGAACAACAAAACGTGTGCAATAAATCTAGACGCCAGACTCCCCTGGCTGCCATTTACATTCAAAGGCAAAATAAAATGCTTTTGTGGTCAGAACTAATTAAAAAGCACTTATCTAGCATTTTCCCCTATCTATAATTAAATGTACAGAAACGTCACGCAGCCCAGTTCTATTAAATATAAGGCTCCATTTTATAATGCTCTATAAGACGGTGTTAGAAGCCAGAACATGTTCCATTTGGAAGAGCCCCTGGGTTTCCGTCTTATTGAATGGAGTTGTGTTTCGTGCTGTTCCGAAATCCGGTTTGTTTCAGCTTCTTTATTTTAATTTTCCAGCTGAACTACAAAGACAATTAGTCTTTCCATGAGTCCTTCTTCTCCTGTCCTCCATGGAGCCATCGTATGTAAGGACTTCCTAGTGATGTTCCTGACAGTCCGTTGACTCCGATACCAAACATTTCAAAGCCGCCATCTTTCTTCCCCAGCTCTCTCCTTGGTGGAACCCAAGAGCCAATCAGACTTACAGTCTCTTGATTATGACTTAAAGAAAACCCAAGACCCATAGTCCCGTTACTTATGAATACATAGACTGCAGGTGAGTCAAGATCCAAAGGTCAAAGAGGTTAAACTTTGTGCCCGTACTTCTTGGGCACCTTGGACCTTCTTAATGAGGCACCCCTTAGCTCCCCAGCCGATCATATTCCACCCAAAATATCCAAGCCTACCCACTGAACACAAACTTAGCACTTAAATAATTCAAACTTGTCACACTCTTTAGAACATCTCAATTTCATGTGGGAAATGGTGATTTAATGCGATTGCAGCCTACTGTATATAAAAGACTTTTCATTTAGGGATTTCCTCTTGGATCTTCGCAAAGCACTTAAACTGACATATCTCGTCTATTTGTACTGCTAAATTAAATTTCACTTTGACAGCTGACCACCAAGTCCGACTGCCAGAGACCAATTTGTTCTTTGAACCGATGTGACACGGGAAATAGTTTTATCTCGGAACATCATACCTTGCAGATTTTTCTTACAAATATCCCTTAGCAGGCTTCAAATTTTTTGGTGGATGCATTTTTTATTTTCTATTGACGTTTCTTTGCTGTGTCGAAGTTGCGTGGCGTTGAAAGCAGAGGTTTAGCTTGATTAATGCCGTCTTTGAAAATCTAAACTTCTTGGCAGGCTGTCCCTAAAGATGCTTCATTTTTTTTTTCTTCTTCTTCTTCTTCTTCTCCTTCGGATCCAGAGGAGTAAACAGATATACTTGCCAGAAAAGTGCTTGAGTGGCGGTAAAAGTATTTCGCTGACATCAAAAAAGAACATCATTATATAGTATTTCCTTTTAATAAAAAGATGAACATTTTCACATAGATTCTCGTACGTTTACCAGGTGTCTGGTTCTAATGGGACGTAAGCGATGAATGTCACTTTTTTTCCAGCTCCGTCATTAAGGGAACTGGGAAATTTGACCGCCTGGATCTACTTGCAAAAACTGTGATCAAGACAGAAAAGTCATTTTCTCACTTATTTGATGGTGCCATTTTTTTCTGATGCTATTTACTTTTTTTTCTGTTATAAGATGAAAAGAGCCGTAATGGTGGGACACCGGCTCTCGTGTTATCAGAAAAAAAAATAATAAATAAGAATATTACATTATGGGTCGGTTAAATAGGATGTCACAGTACTTTTTCCTTTTGTTAAAGAAAATTAAAAACATTTTGTAATTTTTTTTCTCCGCTGGTTGGGACAAATTATTGAAGTGAAGTCGCATGTGATGTTAGATGTCAGTATGACAGAGGTCACCCCAGACAGCCCTCCAGGGGTTAATACTGGGTCAACTTGAACTTGAGTAACAGCAGGTTTGGTTGGTGGTTTGGGTTAGTGTAGGGAGCCAAAGGAAGGGGTGTTTAAATTTAGCCCTAGGGTAGTTGCCCCTCTGTGAGAGAAGAATTGCTGAACAGCGTTCCCGTCCTTGAAACTTAACCATGGAGCTCAACATTTGGGACCATTTTGAGTTTAGATCATGATGAGACATTGAGTTTAGCTAAACCCAGAAGGAACTCTATGATGTTCTACTGAGGTTCTCATAACTTTGGCTACAGATCAGGGACATCCTTGATATCATTGAAGATGAGCACAGGGTGGTACCACCTGGCATGTACCAAGTTTACAGAGTTCTTCTGTTCAAGGTCATTTAAGCTATGACCAAGGTCTCTAACTCAACAAGAAGACGTCAGGATTTAGCGACCAGACACCATTTTATTGTTAGTTGTAAGAGCCATGGCACGGCATTCCGCAAACTCATTAATTCTGGCACGTCCACATCATTTCTACAAAACAAATACCCTTCTTTTTTGTTTCCAACTGAGTTTTAAAAGAAACGAAAAGCGAATTAATTGTTGTTATGAAATTCAAAACAGATCGAGTGGAATTTGTAAAGATGAATATTAGACCTCGAGGTAAAATACAGTGAAAGGCGTACATTTTCCCTTGTAAGTATTAGATTTTTTTTTCCCTGCCTTTATTGAGATCTGAAAGAGACTAGACAGAAAGCGAAACCTCGGTGCCACCAGGTAGACATCAAAAGCATATTCTGCTAGCATGAGGTTTTGGTAGCAATCTCTTTTTTTTTTTCCTTGCTGGGCCTTAGAAGAATTTGTTCTGTTTTGTCTGGGAATTACTTTTGAAACCACTGACCCCTGCTGATGAGGACTGAGCTGTTACCGTAAACAGAGTTTTCCTCTCGGAAAGGCTTCAATCACCGTGTTGCATATAGCTTCAGGGATAGATTCTGTTGGCGACTAAGCAAGCAAACCCTCTGCTCTTCATAAGAAGAGAACATTTAATTGATCATTTGATAAAGTAAAGACATCTCTGTACCCAAGTACCTAGAGTTTTGTCTTTTTTCTTTCAACTTTTATAAGTGACATTTCTTCTTTTTTTTTTTCACCGTAAAGTTTATTGAAAGAAATTAGGACAGAAAAATGTATTATCCAACTGCGCTTTTTTTTTGGTTTGAGTGATGGTCACAATTTGTGGAGCAAGAAGAGATGTAGAGGAGATAACATTTGAATTCACAAGAGGATAAAACAAAATCTCAATAAGATAGGAACACACATGGCTTGGAATATCTTAAACATCTGCTGTTTCAGGCCAGACAATGAGTTTTGAACCAAAAGTTGGTTCATTGACTTCCTTTATGAGCTGTACTACTCAACATGCAATTATATTTCACATTTCTAGTAAAACATACAAGTGCACATTTTTCATCTCCAACTCTCACTGTATAAAACAATGTCTCTTCATTGGTCCCAAAGTCATCCAATTAAGATCGAACAGGTCACATTGAGCTATAATTTTATTTTACAAATAGATAATCCAGCATGTGTTTAGTTATCAGTGGTACTCCGTACATCTATACAATGGTGTTAAAATAGCTACCAGAATGGCTAATGGTCAACTCTGTATTCCCATAATAAAATTCCATACCTGTAGAGTCTCTAAACCGAATCACCCGTTACCCTTCAGAAGACCTAAATGGGTTGAAGCTGGTCTACTTGGTGGTACATTGGAAGAAGGTTGTCAAAGGGGGTGAGGTGAACATTAAACGCAAGATAACAGATTGGTACAGGAAGAAAATGCAGAAAAGGAACTGAAAATCAGAATAAGAGGAAATCATAATAACGTGCATCTCAACCTGTCTCATGCTATAATAGAAAACAGACCAAAACATGGATCTTCAAACTTCCAAGAAAATATTCGCCCATCATCTTTCAGAATTTTCTTTGGGTCAATTGACTAACAATTCTCCAATTCGACCATGAAAGTGAACCCGTACACTTTTTGGGTAATTATAGCAGTGTTCTCAAAATTGTTTAAAAAAAAAGAAAGATTCTGTCCGTTTCCCACTGGAAAGAGGGTAATTTCCCCCACATATTTTCCACCGTGAACATTTATTTCAAATATTTCCTTTTTGTCCATCCTTCGCCGTCATCCAACACTATAAAGCGTGTTGCCGTGTCACGAGCCCATTATATAAATAATAACACTGTGTTATATCTTTCTTCTTTACTAATCTTGTAAAGCAGAGCTTAATCTGTAGGAGCTCAGAGTAGATAAAATTATGAATATGTACTTATGCTGCGTTTCCGAATAGCTTTTTTTGTAATCCTCATGTCCGATGTGACTATTTCTATAATGGAAATGATGGCTAACGGAATGGTTGTATAGCATGCCCCCAGGGAGTCCCGGTAATCACTTCTAAATGTTTGTACTGAACTAAGAGTAACCAAGGATAGAAGATTAAAAAAAACTTCGATTTTCATTTGAATGAAGCACCGAAGTGTGAAAAAATGCCTGGAAACTGTCAGAAAAAAACTCTATATCTATCTAATGATGGTGTCGAGTTTTGTGAATGTCAACGCACAGGGAATTGTTTAGACAGACAGCAAGAAAAATATCAGAATTCATCAAATAAAATCAAATTCATTCTTTTTTTTTAATTCCATTTTAATTAGACGCATATTTTTTTAGACTGTGGTCTCAGCAAGATAAGAAGAGCATCAAATCATTCAATTCCGCACAACATTTTTTTGTCTTTTCTTACAGTTTTTCTAAACTACACGGAATTAATAAACACGCAAAAAATCAAAATAAAAGGTACGATGAGATCGATAACGTCTCCTCCCTGGTTCTAAAGTACGGGGGGAAAAAAGCATTTGCATTTACCGAAATCCGAGATGAATCCCTCTCGTCCTTTACAGATCTCGTAAACTTGAATGTGATTGAATTGATATCACGGCATAAATTCCAAAGCTGGATTGAAAAAAAAAAAAAATTGGAGAATTTATCATCTCAGGATTTATGAAGCTGTGAAAAAAAAAAAGCAAAATATCCCGCCAACATCTCAAAAAAAAAAAATCTATTTTATTCTTTGGAACCCAGTAACAAGGTGTCTAAAAATCTCCCCTTTTGATAAACAGGTTATAGGAATGATAAAGGATTTAGGATATGTTTTCTGCTGCCTATTATTCTCAATCTCGGAATCGTTCTTTTTGGTGTTTTAACTGTTAGAGGTCATTTCTATAAATATGATGGTTATCTCAAATCCCTTTTTTTTTGCTACGTTGATGTATAAATTGTGCGTTTTTACAACGTTCTATAAATCCCATGAATCTTGGTAAAATCAGCCTAATGTACAATTCTACGGCTGCTTCTCAAAAAAAAAAGCCGCACGCTATGGGAGATCATTAATTGGTGACCTTCAGACGGCAAAACAAGGTTACTTTTAGAGAAGAAAGAGCCATCAAAAAGATATCGGTGACCTTTTCTCTCAAAGTTCATGTGCAGATTTCACATTTTAGGCCAATCTAGCCATAGCACAGAGAACACCCCCCCCTCCCCGGTATCATGTATGGCTTCTCATAATGTGGAGTGCTCCTTGTCAAAGGTTAGAGAGTCTCCCCTGGGGACCCAGATAAACATGCGCCATAACACGGTGTAGGAAATTAGCTCAATTGTATTGTTGCCGTCTTTCACAAAGCTCAATCCTCTCCAGATAAACATCAGCTATCATGAAAACCTTCGGTAGAACATACACATGCACATTACTAACAATTATGCTGTAATGAGACATGGTTTTTTGGTGTTACAGATTATTACAAGTGCATTCTTTAACAAAAAAATCATTTAATCGGAATCTTCAGGTCAATTATTTTTGACGACGATATCTTTTAAGGCGGCATAGCTTTGTCCTCTGTCAATCATGAGTTTACAATCATCTCATGATTACCGGCAGGAATGTTCCTGAAAGGTTAGTGGTGTTGGACACGTCACTATAACATTACGTTTATATTAAATATTTGGGGATAGTTTGTAAAGGACTTGTTCATGGAAATGGCCGATAAAAATAATAGTCAGGCTGTATTAAATCATGAAGCTTCCTTGACAAAACCCAACTTTGCCCAGAGAATGCTAACTCAACAACTATGGTAAATTACAATGGTCGTTAACTTAAAACTACTAGATTTTTTGATGTTTGACCTGTTGACTGTATTTATTGACGATTGAGCGCTGAAGCCAGTTGGGGATGACTCAAAAGGTTAGTCCTGGGATCTAGAGCTAAGCAAAGCTGATACATTCTTGCTGGATCATTTACGGATATCTAGTAACCATTCTACCTTTTCCTAAAACTCCCTGGGAAACACCGACACCTGGGAAATTAGTGCGAAAATGTCAGCTCTTGTCAATGCATAAAATAGCGAATTCAATGAAGTAAGCTAAACTGACCACAAACTCAGAAATTTCCGGCTTTGTACAGGAAACAGGAAGTGTCTTTTTCTGCCATGTTTAGAACTCCGATTAAAGTTCTTGGCTTCTTCTTCTTCTAGGAATTACCTGAAGCAGCTCTAATACCAACATGGACATTCGTACAATGCATACCATGGCTTTCTTTATTGATCTCTTTGTGACAGGTGCAAAAGTAGCATTTTAAAAAAAAAAATACATTTTCTACTCCTGCCAAAAAATATCCCTATACAAAATGATGTCATTACTTTGAGATTTTAAATTTAAATCCCAAAAATTAATTATTGTGATTTCTTTCTTTCCCCCCCCCCCCCATACCTGCAGGATCAGGAAATGAAATACAGTTACTGCTGGGTTGAAGCTGGCGGGTTATCTTTCCAAATGCCACTTTAAAGGATACAAAGGTCTTAATAGCAATGACAGATTCATGATGAATATAAAGTTTTATCCTGTCTTCTGTCTCAAACCGATCCAGTCGCTGTCACAGTTTCTCCGGATCATGGAAATATCCTTTTATGTCCTCTCCTTGATATCATTTAGAATCACGCGTATAATAAAGTACCACACTTAGCAATTTATTGTTGTTGACAGATAAAACAAGAGCCAGTCACAGTAAACAATGTTGAATATTAATAATGTGATTAATTTACAATTCACATTTTTGGCCTTGATCATTTTTTAGCATCTTCTTTGGTGGAATGTAATGTTTAAATAGGAAATTACACTGAAAATGTGTCAGATTTGTAACTTTATATATCTTTTATATTGTGTGCTGGTAGGTTTTTGATTACCATTGAGGTTTGACTGTTAATATATATTTGATATGCTCACATGGAAGGATAGGGAGTATTCAGGAGCAGGGGTGATCCTAGGGTTAGTGGTGCCTGGGTGCAGTATTTCATCAGAGCCACCCTGCAACTAAAATACACGCACATACTAACATGCACACTCACTCTAACAACCACTCACTCTAACACCATATACTTATATATACACATACAAACTTAGGCTCATCCCTGACACTCTAACACCAAAAACTAACGCACACACACACTCATGCTAACACCACACACTAACATACACACATTCAAACAACATTGGCTGGCATACACTCATGCTAACACTACACACTAACACACACACGCTGTAACACCATACAGTAACATGCACACACACTAAAAGAATGGACTCACACATTTTAACACCATATGCAAACTCTAACATTATACAGTAATAGACACTCATGCAAATACCCTACACTAACATATACAGTCTTTCTACCACCATACAGTAACACAAACTCATTCTAATACCATATACTAATATACACACTCTCTCTACCACCATACGGTAATACAAACTCACACGTACATACCCTCTCTCCCTCTTCTATTAACTATATAGCTCTTACAGCTCTTCATTCCTCCCTTTTCTCTCCTTCCCTCTCACCTTGCTCTTACCTGTCCTGACAGCAGCCTGGACTCTTTATATCAAGGTAAATCATGAAATCCAGAAACTAATGTTTTCAAAGTTTCCAAATTCTGAATCCCATAGCTTATGGATTTGGTGAACTGGAAAAAAAAAACGAACAAAATAATTTACTATATTGACAGAATACAATATTATTGGTCAGTAATAGTCCACTAGTCAAAAAAACTGACCTTATTCTGTAAAAAAAAAAAAAAAAAAAAAGCCACATTAGTCTTATCATTCTTGTCTTTTCATCTTACAAAATCCATCCAACTTTTACTAAGCAAAGATATTTTCTATTAAATAAGCTTATCGGCTGTGTTAACCATATGGGGTATTACGCGGCCACACAGATGCCATACGCAGGGAGAATTCTTACATTAACGCACACATCAAGTTTATATTTTAACAGCCAGGTGGAGAGCATCTCCCACATTTTAAAAACATATCCTTTAAGAATCTTTCCAGGTAGAACAATGAACGGCTGTTTGAGGAAGGTTCCCTATGAGTGTACCATATCACTTCAACCATATTATATATTTATATTATTACATACATTGTATTTCTAAATATAAAAAACATTAGAAAACTATGCATTGCCCTGAGTATTGGTTTGAAGCTTTCTTTCCTTTACAGCGCTTTATTTTCATTTTTTAAATTTTTATTGGGAAAATGTTGAATTAGAAAAGAATTCCCTCTTTGTAATTGACTTTGTATTTTCACTGCATTAGTTACCACAATGTTCAAAGTGTTTTTACTCGAGCACAAATTAAGATTACAATGAGTTTCAAGAGTCCATACTGGCGAGTATTATGTCGCTAGTTTAAATTTATCTCATTTCCTGTCTAGACATTTTTTTTCCATGCACAGTTATGTTTTATTTTTATTTTATTTTTTGTAGAAAATTGAGGTTACAAAGATTAGGTTGTATGAGACTATGATTTATAAACCTGTTCTATTCCAAATCCGAGGTTGTTAGAAAGCTTATTTTACCTCATTCTTCTACTTTTACAATCTAAGCCGCTCTCTGACTTCAAATTATTTTGTTGCTAATCATGATAGAGAAAAAAGTCAAGAAAACCTGTGTGCCGACGTTGATCCATTTCATAGATTTCTGGGGAAAAAATCATATGTTTTGTCAATAAAGAAGAAAGGGTAAAGTTAATCAGTTTTTGTTTTCTTTTATATAAAAAAAACCCTATTTTTAACACATTATATAATGAAATACTTTCATCCGTGTTAACCCCTGTGCTAACGTTGTTTTTTTCAGCCTCTACAAGAAAATGATAAAAGTATTAAACTGGTGATATGTTGACTGTGGTTGAAAAAAATATGCCTGGTCATTATTAGAAACCTACTCTTATGTCCCTATGGATTGAAAACAGTTGGTGAAAATCACATAAGGTGCTAACTTAGGTCAAATGGAAAAATATAATATTTCTGTACTTCTAAATGGAAGCCGGATTTCAGGTGGGTTAAGACTTCTTTATTACTTTTTTTAAGTTCTTATGATGTCACTTTTATCACTTTTATGTTTCTTTGAATTTGTGGTTGTTCTAATCTAGTTACATGTTGTTGGTTGAACCCTTTAATATAATAAATGGTAATGGATTTTCAAGGCTGTTCTCAGTGTAGCTCGCTCTATAATATATCTATATGAGCTTTTCTAAATATGTCTAATGTATGTATTTTCTTTTGACATATTTCATAAAAAGGACAGACATTGGGAAAAAGGTGATACATTATTACCAAAGGCTTTATCTATACATTCAGCTATATATCTATTTATCCATCTATCTCTATAATAGCAGAAACAGAATTGGTACAAATATATACAGTGATTTTTTATATTGCTTATAAAACCTTTGGCTTCGAAGTTCCATTCACTGTCCACCATCTTTCTTTCCACCCATCGTCCTTATGAAAAACCTTGTATCATTTTTTGTCTTTCCACCATCATTGTAGATTCAGAAAAAACATTTTTAATTAACATAATGTGAAAAGATTATCTTTGGACGTGCTAATTATTCATATAATTTAGCATATTTATTGTTTTAATGTTTGTGTATTATATTAATAGTTTTGTCATGTTCTTCCTTTCTATCTGTTTGGCTACAGAGTCTAACCTCAATATCACTGTTTGACATTAGAAGCTTCTCTTGAGAGGAAGAAAAGTATTCTGAAATGCAATGAACAAAGGTTACTAAATTGACAGTTAAAATTCTAGTCCTGTATGTTTCCCTTTACCCCTAATTAAATGTCAAGGAACGTGATGTGGAATTTTCTTAGTGTAGACACATTATCGATGCCTGATGAGCTGCCGACATCCTTGACAATGGAAGAGTTAAACCCTTGGACATGACATTTAAAAAAAGATAGTCTTGAACTGTTGTGGCCATATTTATATACTTTTTTTTCTGGTATGTAACATGTAGCGGTTTTTCTAATGAGGTGAATAAGTTAAAGTGGTACTTAAGTAGGCACTAGGCAATTACTGTCTTTGCAATATCTCCCAATGTACACAAAGATAATGATACATAATGCTGGAGGCTTTCAGAGTTCAAGGGCCCTATAACAACCTCAACACATTTTAATCGTCAGACTTTATTGCTTAAGACAACCTGCTCATAAATACATACATACAGCTACTTTTTTATGAGCTTTTTATGAGCTTCTTTCAATGAATGTTGTGTTCATTCAAATGAATGAATGACCCTAGGTTTGGAAACCATGTGATCAAATGGAGATATCCATAACTCAAAGATAATTTTAATTATGGATGTCTATAAGATCATTACAGATCAGATTATAACAATAAAATAATAATAATAATAATAATAAATCAATCAATAAGTAACTAAATCATAATAATGAACAAAAACATCCTAAAAAAGAAAAGCAAGAAATAATAATGTAGAACGTTATACAAAGTAAAATTATCAAGAATCCAAAACTCATAGATTGTGTGGGATGTCAGGGAGGCTGCTGTTATTATAACTATTAAGTTAGAACAATGAGATAATAACTAAACAACCAAATAAAAACATAACTTCTATAAAAAGAAATGCAAAAATGAGTAAATGCAAAGTAAGACGTTTATAAAAGTTAGAGGGGTCAAGAATGCAAAATGCATAGATTGATGTGGCCCTTGAGGACTGGTGTCAGAGAAGCTGCTCTTCTTCATTGAAATAAATGATGAATAATAACGATTAAACAATGTAACTAAATAACAAATACAAAAAGAAATTAAAAAAATAACAAAGATAAAAATTCAAGGTAGAATAATGGTAAAATAATGATGGAATGGCATTCCAACTGCCAACACATGCTACAAATTCATATACAGCATAATAGATCTTTGCAATGTGTTTAGTATTCAGCAAGTTCACCTTATAACCTTTCAATAATGTAATAGTTTATTTATTTTTTTGGTCTTTTATGTTTCTACTTATTATTTTCCAGATCAGAATGTTCATGTAGTAAAACATCTGTGTCTAAGAAAAAGACATACATTCTTTCTATGTTTCTGAACATGTTTCATTAAACAAAAACTGTGTACGTTCTGCAGTATTGTTGTCGTTTTTTTAATGCTACATGAAAAAAAAAGAACCCAAACTAATCTGATGAGCATAATATCTTCTGACAAGTTGGACACTTGGAACGATAATCATCAAGATAAAACTGGAGTAATTCTGGGCAAAGTGTTAAAAATCGGTTTAAATTAAAAATATTTATATGCCATGTTATCCTTTCTGAATATTTGGCCATCAACCGACATCAGCCATATTGATTAAAATATTCTTGGCTCAACTTGACCTGATGAAGATTTTATTATGAGATCAGCATAACCCATAAAAAACCAAGTAATCTCCTATAAAACTTTCTTTTGTTCTTAAAAATCAAGTTTTTATTAGGGTTTTCCTCCATAACCTCTTCTTTGACCTCTTCTTTGTCATCGGTTGTAGATTGTTGTGTTTTTTGGATATTTGTGAACCCGAGTGAAGGTTCCCCTTATTTGTTATCAGATTTTAGTATAGTTCCTTGGCTAAGGAATACTATTATTTTTTTATTGCCTATGATACAGTTGCTCACCTTTCTCTAGGACTAGTAGAACGAGGAAATTCATCGAGGCTTAGGTTTGGTTATTGATTTCGAAAGAAACATTTTTATGCCCTTCAAACATGAGAATGGTGACAGCTAATCTAAAAATGTTATAGGACACAATACACGTAGAATATATTACACACAAGGTTTGCCTTGACGATCAGAAGAAATATTCTACAAGCCCTATCATGGTATAGATATAGCTACTATAGATATAAATCGATAATTTCATTTAGTCTTGACCCTGAAATAGTTCAGGAGTAAGGGTTAGCGTATTGTAAATTAACAACCAGCCATATTTTAGTCCTAGTTTTTAACACTCGACTACATTCTCTGTAAATTTAAGATGCCGTGACACTATACCGAGGTTCTATCAGAGAAAATTTGCAAGTTAATTTGTACTTGTGCAGCTTACCGATCCCTAATTATTTCACAAGAGTTTTCTAGGAAAAGGTGACAGTTTTGAGCTCTCATTAGGTTGTTAGACTGTTGTCTGTTATCAATAAAAAAAATAAACCACTGTGATGTTTAAACAGAGTTTTAATGAATAAGGGGAGAGTTGGTGTCTAATTGAGCATAAGAAAAGAGTGCCCGTTCTAGGCAATAAAAACAAATTACACTTTGGTTTATTTATAGGAAACTATGCTAATTTATTTACTGCTTTGAGATTCTGAACACTTACATTTTGGATATGAGTGGCCGCACGTTACATTTTTATGCTCACGGAGCGTGCGACCGGGCATATGTAGCCGGTGTCCCTACAGCGCTGCAGCGGCAGACCAGGTATGTGTGGAGTGGTGGGCAAGTGACCCACTGGGCATTTGCCCGGTGTGCCAGATGCCCAGTACAGGGCTGCCTACTGCTACATTAATATAAAAAAATATCAAACTTTCTTTTTTTTTGTTTCTTTGTTTAGTTTGTGGCCACCCACTGCCACTAAATAATAAGCTTAAACGTAATCATAACTACTATGGAATCTGCCTCTGCTATAACTCAGCTGTTTTTCTTGAAACCTGTGCAGTCACTAAAAGTAAAATTTGATATTCTGTAACAACATGATATATTGACATTCTATGGTTTACCATAAAGAAATGACCTTTCTAGGTTTATTGTCTAAAAATGACATTTACCAGCCCCATAAGGGGCAGGTGCTGGGGTTATAGATGGGTGTACTGTATTATTTAAGGCTGCATGTGCTAAGGGTTAGCTCTGCTGACAATACTGACTAATCTTGCCTACACTCACAAAACAACTTGCATATTCACTAATCTATGAGCTGTTTGCAAAAGTAATTAGGAGCTTACATTTTGTGAGTTTCAGGCAAGGACATGATTGATTGAAAACTCACATTCCCTCACCTAAAACTTTAACAATGTCTATAACAACATATATATTTAAATTAAACAACACTTTAAACAATGACATGATGAGGTCTACGGACTCCACTCAAGTCAATGGAGGATGCAATGCATCTTACAGAGTATGTGACATGACATTTCCAAGCTGGAGCTCAGTTCCAACTTGCACTTCGAGCTTGTAAATGATTTGCTAGTCTTTTTTAACTCATATACAATTGAGCTGAAAAAAATGCACTTTGTGCATTTTTAGCCAACTTGCATGCAATTTCAGCTTAGTGAATGAACCTTGTAGTGTTTCCTATAAGAAAATAGAAATGGGGAACTCAATAAAATGATGGGAACTTCAATGGGAGCTCAACCTTTGGGGGGGGACATTCAGAAGAAGCTGCAGTCAACTCTGTTCCTTTTGAGGTCAGTGGCTTTCAGGACCTTAAATACAATGACTATTAAACTCTGCTGATGGACCTCAGTTCACGCTTTAAATTTCTCTGATGTTATAATTTTGAAATTACGGTAATTAAATACTTTTAACAATAATTATCTCTCCTGTACCCTTGGAGAAGCTTCTGAAAGATGGGAGAAATTTATAAAGAAGCTGGCTCCTTTTTTTGTGTGATTCAAATGCTTCATTCCAGAATTACCTTGAGAATGTCAAGGAGAAAAAAATGTTTTGAATAAAAAAGTCTCTTAAATGTTTTTGGGTTTTTTTGTGGGGAAATCTCTTCTTTTACTTTTTTTCCTTTAAGACTGGTTGCTTTACCTGGTACTGAAGTCATTGGAACAATGTAACAGTATTTGATACTTAAACAGACCATCAAAGTGATGGACCCTTCTCTCATCCTCCGTTAAAATATTCAGCCATGAAATATGCACCGGTATATTGCTTTTCGCAGATATCTGCTGAAAGAGTTTAATCAGCATTCGGAAGCGGTTTGCAAATTAAAGATCTAGTTGACCAGATAGAGTTATAGCGTTGTTAGGACGGGGTGACACAGTGAAGAAATTGAATGTCCTTTAATCTCTAGTACTGTGAATTATCATCTGCCACTGTTTGCATGTTAAATGAGTCCAGAAGGGTTTAGTTCAATGCTATTTTGCTGTATTTTACAATTTACAATTTTGTTGTTGTGTAAACAATAGCTTCTATCAAAAACAGGTATATTCATATATTGGACCCTTATATTATTATATTAAAATTCATGCAAGTCCTTCATTGGTTAACTAATACCATGGGCTTTTTCATTTGCTCCTAGATAACTTTTTTTTTAATTTAATCCTTGAGAAAGGGTTATCATATTAATATATTTTAAGAGATTCTAAGGAGGTTCCCATCATTCTGAATATGATAGGACTTGGAGTTCTTACCAAGACATTTCTGGAGGGCTGCGAGTTCTTCATTGGAACAAACCAAAGAACCAAAGTCTTGACCTTGGTGGGATCAATAATTCGGTCTCCCCCAGGAGATTACTATGCAGAGAAATTTCTAATTCATAGGCAATCTTTTGTCGGGTCAGGCTCACTGACCTCCATCTATGTTTCATTAGAATCTTTTATAATCTTATACTCTGCCCACATGTTCCAAGTTTGCTCTTGAAAAGCTGACCAAGTTGCTTGGACTTCAGTCTAATCCTAATTAACCCTTTTCTAGTTTGCTTCACATCTGATTTTTAAGAGCAAATCACAACCTGATCACAAATTGATTGAAACTGAAAAGCTACAGAGAGCCCCAGAATCATATCATGATATATATCTGGTGTTGATGTAACAACTCTACTGGATATATTTGCTTCCTTGTTGAATATTTTGAGGTCAGTTGACCTATGTTTCCACCAGCCAGTATCTAACATCATATACTATCCAAAGGTATAATGATGCCAAGTACTCTAGATGGGAAGGGAGCTGATGGTTGGAGGTGAAAATCCTTCCATCCTCAATGGAACCCATCTGGTTCATACTGGTCAAACTGGTCAATAGAATATCTTAATAATAATCCAGTTCCTTGGTAATTTCTGAGGTTCTGCTACTCAATCTCTTTATATAACAAAGTATCATACCCTACAAAGCACAGGGAATGCTTAAATAAGCAATGTCTTTGTTAAGATACATATGGCATCATGTCACCATATTTACATTACAATACCAGGTGAATTTGGCATTACAAACATTACAAAGCCCCTATTCCTCTCTATTCAAAGAGTGAAAAATGTTTTTGCACAGCTTACCTTTTCCTCTTTATACAATAAATGGCTACATTATTTTATAACCATAGGTGAATGTCTCCTTTCAATTATAAATGGGATTACAAGATATCTAGCAGTTTGTCAATGCTCTTTACATTACGTATGACATCTTCAGTATAGCTAAGAAATTTTAATTTTCGCAAAGCTATCCAATTTGCACATTCGATCAGATATCCTGTGTTTACATATAATTGTGTTTCCAGATACTCGTTTTGTTGAAGCGCGATACTTTTAGAGTCACAATCAAGAATATTGCTGTGATCCAGTTTAATGGAATCTTCTTCACGTGCAGAAATATTAAACGGCTTTCCGGAGATATTACATGGTTTGACTAATAACGAATGTCATGTACTTTTTTCTTTTCTCTGTACAAAGAGATCTAATCCATGAAACCTATTTTTAAATTTAGCATAATTTCTGAAACTTTAACATTTTTTATTGCTATTAAATTGTATTTTAATTTTATATATATATATTGAAAAAAGGTGTGTTGATCTCTATTGTTTATATAAAATTATTTATATTTAATTTTACATTATTGGCAAGATTTTTCTCTATAAAAAAATACATAGGATTCTTATAGAATGGGCCCATTTTTGACAAGCACCATTAAAATCCTATGTTTAATATCATATGCATCAGGGAATAAAATTATTTCTATAGAAATGGCTAAAATTTCATTTTAATTCTTATGGTTTTAATTTTTTTATTGTGGGAAAAAATGTAAATGTCCTATTGCTTAACCAGACATTACTTTGACACCAATTTTTTTTTCCTTTTCATTTTATAAAAAAATTCTATTTTTTTTTTTTTTCAAGTCTGGATTATTCTCAGTAAACTTTCAGTTATTCACTAACATGAACTCACCACAATTCCCTTGGACACACTGTTTGAGCTGCGTTAGTGCTGGGGGTATTTTAAAGAGCGATCGATGTGTTACATTGTTAAGCTGATCCTGGTTAAGGGTAGGAATCGGCCATTAGCAGGTCATGGTGAGTTTACACTAAACACAAAAAAAACAAGCAATGTGGCTCTCTGGCATTGTATGTAAAAACACTTATAAAGTATAAAATTTAACTTTTTTTGCGCTGTTTCTCTAGATTAGAGTGGTTTGTCCGTGCCTTAAAATGCACTTCAGTGCCCCAGAGACAACTTGAATCATTACGACTCCACATTTTAGTATCAAGCAACCGGAAAGCAGGTCTACAGATCCTCCAACCTCCAGCCTCAGAGAACCTGAAAACATCCCAATATCTGCCAGGTACATGAATGAAACAATGTCCTGGTACCGAATCACATTACGTTTATAAGAATGAAGATGTATTAAGCCTTCCTTATCAGCATACGCTGTGCTTATACTGAAGCCGTTTCAGAAAATACGATGAAACGCTTTCTTTTACGTTCTTGGACTATTATTCACCACAGTTGCTTCTTTCCGTTCCAGCATAACTTGAAATTGATTTGGGATCATGTCTAGAGTACAAATGGAGGTGATGCCCTTTTATACAGCGCTAACGCTGCTCCTTCTCCAAATTGCTTTGTAGCGTTTAATAGAAGATCAGATGTCAGTCTGAATAACTGCAAAGACTTCCACCTTAGACCTGTTCTGATCCATACTCAATATGACCTGTATATTTTTACTTCCGAGCGCAAGGGGACTTCTATCGCATCATGTCCTTGTGAGATCGCCTCTTCTTATAAACATAATGATACATACATATAAAAATTAAGACACCAAGTGTTTTAATGTGATTAGATGATATCTCACGTCAGAGACGGTAAAGGAACAATTCATTACATATGGGTATACCAATGGACCACTCTCTGTCGCCCTTGATCATACTTGTTCCTTGAAGTTGGCCAATAGAAGATAGGCCATATCTACCACCCTCTCAGTAAAGTAAGACTTCCTTCCATTCCATCTCAGCCTCTGATCCTCTAGTGTTAGATTCCGGTCTCTTGTTGTAACGTTTGTCCTTCTTTAAACTAAACTTCCCTCCTATAATTTATTAAACCCCTTTATGCATTTAAATGTCTCTCTCCTATCCCCTCTCTCTCTCTTCCATCCCCTCTCTCTCCCTCTCTCTCTCTTCTTTCTCTTCTCTCCCTTTCCTCTCTTCTCTGAAACAGACGATTTTTGGTCTCTCCTAATCATTTTGTCTCTAAATACTCTTATTCCCATAATGTTATGATGTAATTGAATCCACGATCATGGTTCCTGTCTGTCCTCCCCGTTAGAACGACAGTACGCTGCATTGCTCTACTTTTAATGTCCGCTCCAGAAGATATTAAATAAATCACCTTGAAGATTTTACTCATTCTTCCTGCGTATGGCCAACCACAGTTCAGTTGTAGCTACACCTTAGGCCACTGAAAAGAATAATTGCAAATGGAAGCGAAGAAGCAATAAGTAAACTGTAACTAAGTTACAAAAACACTAACCCGGAGCTGGCAGAACATTATGAAATAAGGGAACTAGGGATTAGAGAGAAAAAAAACCTAGGGGCAAATTGAAGTTGTGTCATCTGAAGAGCAATTTCTCTGTTTATGTGTAATTTCATGGTAAATTGTCCTCTAGAATTTAAGAAATAACTGCCCTTTGGTGAGTCTTGCGGGTTTAACCCTTTGAGAGAAGGATGTTGAGCGCAGCAAATCACAGAGGTAAAAAAAAATGATTTAATGTCCATGGTAGCAGAGCGTTTAGATACAGTCGGAGAACATTCGCAGTCTTGCCACTTAATAAGTATCCTAATAAATGAGTTCTGGAAAAAGTCACAAACCCATTTTTTTTTTTTTTACATTGCTTTGTGTACTATAAAAATTTTATTATTTTCTTCAGCTAGTAATGAACAGTTCTAAGTTCTCAGACATTTCTTTAAATACAGCTTTATAATGGAGAATGATGAATGAAGATGAGCTATGGACCATTAAGGAGTAGATTTTCAAGGGAGAAAATGATTTTTATGTCTCCTGATCAGCTGTGATTTTTTAACCACAATTAAATTTTTTCTGTTTCTTTACAGTTCCTTCCATTGGCACAGGGGGGCGCTGCACAAAAATAAAATTTTCTTGGTTAATTCCCTTCCTTCCTATACAGTCAAGCTTTGAGAGCTGGTGTGATGTATGTTAAACAGTACTTTCCACTTGGCATCCAATGTTTGGTATGTCAGCATGCACCAGATATAATTTTAAGTCATTATATAGCTAGACCATTATTCATTAATTTAGTTAATCGGGTGGGAAAGACATGATTGAAAGAGGACAGAACCAGTAGCCACGTCCAGCTATCTTTTGTAGGCCACTAAAGAAACTATTCCTGTAAACCACAGGTCATTAATTTAGTCTTCATGTCCTACTGGGTTTAATGGAGACCCCCATTAGAACCCAACTGGGTAATTTGCAGATCCTGAGATGTCTTGTATCCTTGAAGGCAAATTTAAGAATCATTACTCTTAGCAACTGTGAGACTCACTCTAGATGTTCTTTAGCGCAAAAGGCTACTAAGAGATTCAGATGCTCGAGGAACTAGGACATGGGTGAAGCATGACCTCAAAATGGCCGCTGTATGGTCTAATTGGAACCCATTATGGACCGGAGTGGATATCATGAATGTCAAGCTATCTGCCTTCTCGAAGCACTCCCAAAATGTAACATATTGCGAAAGAGCGAAGTCAGCCCTCTCGGCGTGCCTGGTGGGTATGATAGACATGATTTATTTAAGTCTGGAGTCAGAGTGGAACCACTTATCTACAGTCGTTAACATACGACATAAACAGTTCCAGAGAGGCTGTTGTTCCAGCTTGCTCTCTGCTTAGATTTACAGGCAGTGCAGCTTTATGACATTGTCTTTCATTCTCTCGATTATTAACAGTATAGAAAATAATCTGTCCCTTCATCCTTTCTTTTCTCTGTAAGTTACAGGCTGGAGTTTTTGGACTGTGTCCCAGTATGGGGAGCTCGCACCATCTGACTGCTAAATAGAATATTCTTACAATTTACTCATTCATTTACACAAACATTTTATAAATTTTATGCACTGGTTTTGAAATTTAATGGTGGGAGTCTATAATAGGGAAGCTATTTCAGTAAGTCGGTTTATGTATTTACTCTATAATTTAGAGCCATCGACCTCCACTTCGTCTTTTAACGCGACTGTTTTTTACACGACTTCAATCTGGATGAAATGAAATTGTTTTTCATTGTCTGGGTCATAAGTTTGATTTAAAATATATGTTCAGAAGCACTTTTTTTACTCTCCATATGGATTATATGATCTACAATGAGCAAAATGGCACATTTTTTAAATAGAAAATAATACATTTCACTTGTCCTTATCTGCTCCTCCTGAGACATCCATAAGAAATGGGATCATAAGAAAGGGCGCATTATATTATGATCAACTATTTTTTGGAATCTTGGTCTAAGGTTTCAACAAATATTATAACAAATTGGTATCGTGATTGAAGGAGGAAGGTTATACTGAATAGAAAACTCCAGAAGGACAGAATGGTTCGTAATTATATTTTAACCTGCTCGTCAAAGTAAGTCTGTTATTACTTGTCTTTATTTAACAAGCGCAATTGTAGCGAATGAATGATTGTGAATGTAAAGCTTGTCCTTGGATCACGTGCTTATGAAATCTGTATCCAAGAACACAATAATTCTATATAATTCTATACAAAAATGTTTTCAATAGGTACCCATCATCGATACAATAAAAGAAAATAATTAAAATATATATATACATTATTTATACCGCTTGAACTAAGACTGTGTTCACTAGGTTATCGTCATTGACCTTCATGGAGACCGACACCATAAATCTTGTTACAAAAGGCTTTTGTGATGGTTTAATCTCTATTAACGCATTGTATTTCGTTTCAGTTCCACCTAAATTGTTATATGTGTTTAAGGCTAGAGTCAACTTTAACTTTTTATTCTACTTTTTGTCTGTTATCATAACTATCGTTGTTTGTCTAGCAATAATTCCAATGTCCTTTTGAACCAAACCAAGTGGAAACATTTACATAGATAGCTATTTTTTCTATTTTTGAGGGATTGCAAAAATTATGAACAAAGACGGAATTAAACATATTGGGTCACTTTATCAACAAGGGGACATCAAATCATTCTTCTACTGGGAGGCTCCTTGATAAGATCCTTACACCAGCGTAGACTATCTCATCTGACCCTTGGTTTAGGTCTTCTTTATTATTTTATTTGACGAAGTCCCATTGTCAGATCTTCAACGGACACGCATTCTTTCTCCTTTTTAATACAACGTTCCTGGCTTTCTCCATTAAAATATTGATAAGATTTTTTTTTTAAAAAGGTGACATAACCATTGCAACATCAAGTTACCCCTCCAAACCACATGATTGTGTCCCATCGAAAGCCTCAATTGCCTGCCATATAACAACAAATATATAATAAAAAAAAAAAAATAACATAACTTGAAATCTATGGTACTAAATATAAAATACTAAAAAAATAAATTAATTAAAAAACAGGCAAAGTGAGATTCACAATTTTTTTCTGGATGTTTCTGAAATTTTCCTGAAGGTAGCAGAACAGGCCAATACCTTATGAGGGGGAAAAAAAATAATAATTAGCATTTGAAGACTTCTTAATTCTCGATGCCTTTGACAACCAGTTGCAGAAATGACACGAGACGCGCGTCAACGCGGTGAAACGAAGCAGCTGGAATTTGTTGAGAGTTTGTACGGAGAACCCCATCTCGTTAATGGCCCGTGGCAGAAAGTGGCATCTGGTATAGAACACAATGAATGTCACCACAAATTATTAATGGCCCCGCCAGCCGCTCGCTTCTCTTTTTTGTCATCGACAATGTGACAATTACTGTAAGGTTTGTCTATTAACCATTAACCGCATGGCAGATGCGTGAAGGATACAGGTTTCACGTCAGAAGAATTATTGCCGTGTTGTTGCAACAAAGATTGTTTCAAAAGTCGCTGTTTATCTTTTCTTTTGGTTCCCTTGAAGCTATGGGTGCGATGTTATCGAAGCATTATTTCTTCCGTGAAACACGATTGTTTTAAATGATCTTGCAGCTTCTAATATTAAATCATTTATCTAAAAGAAGATAAAACAACAAACCTTTTATTCTTCTGGCTGTCAAATGGTAAAATACCGTATTGGCTCGGATATAGGCCGCCCCCTAAAAGTTTGGTGCTTTTTTAAAGAAAAAGTTTTTTTCTTTAAAAAAGCTCCAAAACAACATGCTGCCATTCTGTCTCCCCCCCCCGAGATATGCTGCCACTGTCCTCCCCCCCGAGATATGCTGCCACTGTCCTCCCCCCCGAGATATGCTGCCACTGTCCTCCTCCTCCTCCCCCCGAAATATGCTGCCACTGTCCTCCTCCTCCTCCCCCCGAAATATGCTGCCACTGTCCTCCTCCTCCTCCCCCCGAGATATGCTGCCACTCTGCCCCCCCCGATTTACCAGAGCAGACTCCCAGGTGTCTTGCGGGGCCGGCGGGGGACATCTACGCAATACGCGTATACAACTTCCGGTGCCGGCACATCCGCTGAGTGCAGCACCGGAAGTTGTATACGTGTATTGAGTAGATGTCCCCTGCCTGCCCCGCAAGACACCCGGGAGTCTGCTCTGGTAAGTCTTGGGGGCAGAGGTAAAACGCATCGTGCGGACGGTCACCGTCCCGTGCCGGCTCCCCCCCCGTGGAAAGTGCTGGCAGGGGAGGCTGTCTGAGCGTATCGGAGAGTAGGATACGGGTCCCCTGCTCTGTATCCTAACCCCGCTGCCTGCCCGGCGCCCGAATATAGGCCGCACCCCCACTTTAAATACTTAAAGTGGGGGGAAAAAGTGCGGCCTATATTCGAGCCAATACGGTACATAAAATATTGAATATATCTATTTATAAAACAGAATACTTTTTTATTAATTTGATATTAGCTATAAATGGATACATCTATTGACTAGGGTTAAGAATACCTGTAAGGATACTCAATGCCAAAAGTTAAAATGGCCAAAGAGGGGCGCTTTTGTTCATGGGAGTAATAATGTAACGTTGTGTGACCCCATGTCAGGGGAGGAAAGAGGGGACATCAGAGGAGGAAAGAAGGGCACGAGGAAGATAGTGGGGCATCAAGTGAAGAAAAAGGGGCTCAAAGATTTGGAAACCAAACACAGAGTCTTTATATACAGGGATCTTTGAAGAGGTTTAGACCAGCCGCTAAGATGTTTCTATTTATTCCTTCAACTGAAATGAGGCGCACAATGCCGCGTTTACCATTGGCGTAAAGGAACTCCTTTCTATAAGCTGTACGTATTAAAGAATAACCCAACATCAAAAGAAATTCCTAAAGCAACTTGCCAGTAACAGTGAACTTGATTTGACCCCGAGATAAAGTAGTACGAGCAACATTTTAATGGTGCATAATAAATGAAATGATTCCTATATGCAGCCAGTAAAATCAATGGCAGGACATTCTATGATGTAATACACGCAGCGTTTGTTTTGCGTACTTCTATATTTCCCGATTTGGCACTGAATAACTTCAAAATGCAAATATTTTTATCAAGTTAATAAAAATGGGAGCTATTATTTATGTCGCCAATATATTTAAAGTATAGACACATTAAATGCAATTTATCCATAACTTTTTGACATTATATTGTTATAATTATGCATTTGGTACATTAGTGGAAAAACCTGTCATAAAAAGTAAATTGATAATTTAAAAAGAAAATTATGCTTATACATTCAATTAAATAAATGAATATGTACATCTAAAATAGTAATAATAATAATAATAATAATAATAATAATAATAATAATATACTACAATATAATTATAATAGAATATAATAATATATCAGATACAATCAAAGACTCTAGGAGGGCAGGGCAACCCAGTAATCTTTAACATTTTTAACCTTTATTTATTTATTTATTTATTTTTTAATTTTTTAAAGTTTGCTCTAAATTTTCACATTTTGCTCCATATTTGCTCCAACAAGGCATTTATATTCTGATATTTCAAGCCTTGTGAATGTTGCATTATCCTGTCGCTGATCCTCCAGCAGAATGCCGGAAAAATATGTTTTTTTCATTGTCTTTTTTTTATAAAGCGGAAAATCCCTTTATGTGGTTTTTTTTAACTTATTTCCTGACATTGGGCTTTCTATCTGGCTCTGGCTTTACATTTAATACTCTTGGAATGTAATGTAAACGTACATATTCTAAATTTCCTTTTGCTATGATACAAATAGTAACAACGATTTGTAATACTTGCTTTATGTTTTGACCGGACACTAATCACACCGGACATGTACCTCAAAGCACTTCCAAGGACCTTCCCAACTACGATCATTCACTTTCCCTCGAGCCCCAAACCAGCCCATGAAATCACCTCTGTGGTCATTTTATTCGACATGGCCTGATTTCCTTTGTTTTCAGCTCTGAGCTTCTACATTTGAAGGTTATACAGAGAAACGAGTCTCCTTTAATGTTCTGATGACTAAATTCCTTATTATCGACCATGAAATGTTTGGGCTTTGCCAACAAAATAAAGTCCTGCTTTGGTGCATTTACTGAAGGTCCTACGTTATTTTAGATTTGTTGCTGAAAAAGAACATTATTACAAACAAATTATAGTCTTTTACAAACTAATACTTGTATAGATGCAATTTTACAATTAATGAAAAACAATGTTTTAAAACATGAGAAACCGAGATGTCTTTAATGTTAATAGTCATACCTGGAAACTTTCCTAGTTTGACCTGGGGTCTCTGGTCGAAGACCTTCTTCCTTGGGTCTCTGGGTCACTCTCCTCTTTTTCCAGACACGGGATTGGTTTTCAGCCATGCCTATTTCCCGCCCCCGCTCCCATCTCATTACAGGTTAGCTGGGGCTAGGTCCACCCCTGCTCATAGCTTGCCTAAACATGGCTAAACACAACGTCAATCATCTGACCACTTGTGCGTGCGCCACAAGCTCCCCCCCTCCATGTATCCAGCCATGAGAAGTTCCCAAGGATTCTATTAGGGCTCAACATCAAAATAACGCTTGTTATTTATTTAGACTCCAGAAAAAAAAAACACTCACCATTTAAATAATCTAATCAGGCCAAAAACGGGCTGCTAAAAAAGGTTTTTTTAGTAAAAAAAAAAAAAAGACAGTTAAATGATCCATGATTGTATTACGATGCACGTTCACTTATGAAGTCAAATGCACAAGGCTCGCTCTGGCATTAACTTACACATCACGACGGCAGATGAATGAGGTCAATAATTTTATGGCGGACAGTTGTGTTCCTACAGAACATCATTCAGGTCAAAGGCAATCTCTCTCTTCCAGTGTTCATTCGGTGGTGTCATGATGTCTAATATACTGATCAGTTTGTAAAGAAATTTTTATGAGAGCTGACAGTCTGGAAAACTGACTAAGCACTCCTCAATAATAATGAATCATTGGAAGTATGATCTTTCCTTCTACAAGTTGCAGTTTCACAAGCAGAAAAAGTCCTTGAAAAACCTCGGAAATCCAGATGAATTGCGCGGAAGTCATTGGTTTTGGATTTATTGAAGTTATTTATCTAGGTATCCTTAAATTTATAGTTTTTAGGTTGCTAACATTGTCTCTCAGCTTGAAGGAAGCAATAGTTTACATTCTAGGGATTCGGTTAATAATCACACAGTAGGACAGCTGAGTGTTTTGGACTTTTAACATTCCATGGCTTAGAAGAAGACACAACTTTTTACCAGATCTCTGCTGGAAAAACTTATTTTCCCACTGTCTATAAAGAATTATTATTTGTTCATGATGCACCAGCATTTGTTTTTTGATATGTAGACTCTTATAATTCATAGAATTTTAGGCAATAAGTGCTTTGTTGAATCCCAAAAGACAATAAAACAAATCAAAGAAATAGCATCAGGCCCAGGGTTTTAGCATCGAGCCCGGACTGCCGATTAAAATCTAGCATGCGGCTGCACCTACATCATCAGGGAGCCGCTGGCCTTAAAGAGACAGGGTCGCCTTACGATCATCGGCCTGACCCTGCTCAGCATAATTTTATTTCTCAGAGCCTAAATACGAGTGTTTTTAATATAAATTAGCGACTCCATTAGCCAACAAGGGCCTTCCTAGAGACCTCGATTTTTTTCCTATTAGATCTCCATAAATAAATAAATTAAAAAAATAAAAAAAAATTTCTCAGGAACACTCAGAGCTATTTCAAAATGGGGAATGTGGAAAATTGAGAAAATTCTACTTCCTATAAAGGGTAGTAGATAATACTTGGAATATACCATAGGAACACTTACTAAACCCACAGCGGTTCATTTTAACTAAAATTAGCTTTTTTTTCTGAATACTCGTAGCATTTAATATACTTCATAATTATGATGGTTATTCACTATGCACGTGGAATTATGCACTAAGTATTTACACACACCATATTTAATACTAAATTATGTACTACAAAAAAAGCTTGATGACCTTTCTGCAGGCCTTTGAAGTATTTAAAACATAATTTCGGTATTAATCTATTTATATGCAAATGGCTTAAATTCATGCATTGATTCAAAAGACTAATCTAAAATGTCCTTTTATTACGGGTGACCTTTTCTGACTGCAACTTTTTCTTAAGTGAAAGAATTCTTCCACAGTCCTTTGGAACGTTTATGTGTACAAAAACATTTACTTGTACAAGAAATACATTTGATTATCGATTATTGATAAGCCATCATACGTTGTTGAAAACACATTTCTCAACATTGGTTATGTGGCTTAACTTTTCAAGAAACTTAACTATTCTTCATTAATGCCAAAAACATAGGGAGAAAAAACAGCACTACAATTTAGATTTTTCTTAAAATTTTTATATTTTTTATTATTATTATTTTATTATTATTTATTTATTTATTTATTTATTTATTAGAAATATTGCCAAGTACTAAATGTCCTTGTTTTTGCTATTATATATACAGGAGAAAGGGGGGGGGCATTGTTTTCTTCTCTTTTCTTTTGCATTCTGGTAGAAAATGTTTCTGTGTCAAGAAAGAAAGAAAAAATGGAACCTTTGACCGTCTCGAATTTGAAAACAGCCATTACTATCGTACTTAATGGATAGAACTGTTTTAAAGAAAATAACAGAATCTTTAAAAGTAAAAAAAAAAAACATTTTATATGCGACCTTTATATATTTATCTGTTTATCACTCTTTTAAGAAAATGTGAATGTATAAAAACCTGGTATTTATATAATTATTTGATAGCGACAGAAACTGAATTGTTTCTTTTCCTTGACTTTTTTAGATCAATAAAGAGAAGAAACAAAATGTCGCTATGTTCCCTTAAACAAAAGCGTGAACAGAGGAAGCAACAGGTGTTCTGGAGACCGATGGGTCAAACATTCTTTACTAGAAATGACTGTTCCTTAGAATTTAGTTTTTTAAGGGAAAGTAGTCAATACATTAACCTATACCTTCCTTATCAAGGGTATTTACGTTTTATGAGCGGCTATAATAATTAAATAATTATTATATAATTATAAAAAAAATAATTATATTATATTATTTAAAAAATATATATTTAAATGTTTTTTCCCCAAAAAACAATATTTGTGTATTAATATGTATTTTACCTAAGGGGACGTATGCCTGGACCAAAGCTAATAAAATCCGATTTATGCTATTATCAGGGACTGATTGATGACCTAGAATCCCGTTGCCTGCCAATATATTGATTAAATGCAAAGTATGTTTTTATTATAACCTGTGAATTTCAGTATCATTTCAGAAAAGATTTAACATTTAGGAAAGAAAAAAATGGCATTTTTAATAAGTTCATAGTTGGTAATTTCATAATTCCAAATTTTCTGATTTTTAATTAAATGTAGGCATATTTTTTTAAAAAAAATTCTAACCCTCTTTTCCACCCTTTGTTCAGAATGATGTCGATGGGATAGCCACCTTTTTAGCAATAAAACACTGGTTATAGCTTTTATTAATCAAAAGCAAAGGTGACCGTATTAATAAAAACATCTTTAAAAAATCTTTATAAAATACGGATTAGGGACTCATCTTGATGCGTTTAATAAAGGTATGTAATTATTGATAGAATGAGAAAGGCACTTCGAAAAAGGAATTTATTTAAATGCATTTTACGTCTTTTTCGAACGCGACAAGCCATTCTCTGCTGTAAATATACCATGTTTTTATTCCATTTTAATTATCTCTATATAAATGCGAGACCGAAATATATTCCCTTGGGCGTAGCAAGCTTCGAGGCTAATGCATTACATAGCTATTAATTATGCAAATTTATGGGGAAAGAGATATTTTAGTTGCTAAGATGCAAGACTGGGAGTTGAAAGTTTATATGATGTTACTGAAATCATAGACATTTCCTTCTTTATTATAATTTAAATACCAACCAGCAGCAATATGAAATAAAAAAAAACATTCCTGGGTAATATTTCAATTGAATTTATTAGATATGTCTTGTTGTAGCTATACAAAGGAATATTGGAAAAAAAATCTAACTAACCTCCTGCATTAACCAGATTAAGCACACAGTTACTGTGATTCCATTATATATTGTTTTAATTGTCTCTATCACACCTCTAAAATGTTTTTTAGGTGCTGGGGATGCTCTCGGCTACTCCTTATAGACAAGAATCCCCATTGAGGTCTTCAGTGGTCCATCTCTTCAAAGCAGGACCAAGAAGATCCAGTCTTTCCTTGGCTATACTAAGGAGAGAGAAGGGGGTACATCCTCCTTTGACGAGTGTGGTCCCAGAAGAAGAAGAATGGGAACCAGATGTTCCTCAGTGACCTTACAATGGCACTGGTACCATTTGTGGTGAAAGTAAGACACCTCTGTCTTTTAACTTTAATCACATCGTCCAAAACCTAAAAACAGAAACATGCAATATATTCCATGGGAGGCCACAGGAATCCTGGAATGGGTCTGTCAATCTGGTCAATATTCCACCAATTTTCCAGTCTACAGGTTTTAAACAAAAAATGAAATTTCATGTAATGCATACCCAACACACACAAGACATTTGCACAACATTGATCAACATTGGTGGAAGTTGTTCTCTTGTAAAAACATTGGTGACATTCCAACCCGCAGCCAAAGCTAGTATAATGGACAATGTAAGGATTGGCACGGGTCCTAATCCAGAATTAAGTGCATTTCTGCCTAATATATTCCACTTCTAATGACAGTGGATATTGGAAAGTGACAGATGATAATTTAATGCCATATCTGTTAGGAGAACTAACTCCCGTCAAATACAATTCCAGATTAAATTCATTTTTTGTGGTCAAGCTCTTGGCAAAGGCATACCGTGCACATTTTAAAGAAGCACAAATCAATTTTCATAATTAGTTTAATCATCTGTAGTATATGTAATTTGGTTTGGAAAAGTTTGGAAAAGAATGTAAAATAAAAGAAAACTTAAAGCAGAGGGAACTCTGGGCATGAAAAATGTAATGTAGAAATAAGGCCGAAAGTATTAATTCATGAAAAAATACATATATATCTATATATATCAACGTCAACAAATAAAAAATGTCATGGCAAAAGTCCATAATGTAGGTCTTGACCTTGAACCATTGATACATTTTTTTTAACTTACAAACATTTCATAAGAGAAGGGTCGGTACATGGACGGGATCTCAGGGGGCTTCCATGAAAACACAGAATTTGACAATAATAATAATTTAAAATAAGAACACGTCTTCTCAGAGAGCTAGAGAAATATTGAAAAATGCTTCCGTACAAAAGCTTCCTCTACCATCTTTAATCGAATGACATCACACCACACAAGATGATTCCTGAAACATTGTGTCATAAGCCCATAAGCCAGCACGGGGCGTGTAGGTCACCACTCTAGAGACATCTGCAGAAACTTAGGTACGGAAACAATGGGTTTTTACCCAAAGTAGTCCTACTTTTTCACCCAGTTGTAGACTATTTGTTGCTTGTATGATAAATCCTATAAATAAATACAGATTATCACCTTTGTAACTTCAATTTAACAACTTGACAAATAAGGAAAGTTAAATAATTATTCATGGGTTTTGTCCAGAAAACAATTTGTGACAATCCTGTCAAATTAATTACTGTTTGATGGTCTTGCAGCCTAGGGCTATGAAAATGTTTTTTTTAGGCTGTTGCTTAGCATTTATAGAAAAATCTCTCAAAACACGGGGAATACAAATTCTATGCAGACAATCCAGCCGTCTTTGTACATAAAAAGGCACAATTATATAAAAAAAATGCAAACATATTTTCTCATATTATTTAAAAATAGTGTTTTCCTATGAAGCATTGCAGAAATATTCTTCATTTTATTTTTCCAGGCATTTAAATGTTGTATTCCTATCTTTTATAACAAAAAAAAATCATATGATTACCATAATATAGTAAAGAACATAAATGAAAAATGTGGGGGTTTTTTTAGCATAGAAAGCCCCCACCCCACATACTAGACCACCGAGAGGTTGATATATGAAGTCCCACAGACTCTAAGGTAACTTGATTTGCATCTGTCTAATGCAAGTCTATATATCAAAGAAATTTGTGGCAGATGGCACTTTTTGGCAATAGAATAATTTTATTGTGCGGCATCCGCCTCTGACTGCTGTTCTGTTTTTCCTCTTCATTTTCACAAACTTGAGAAGGAAGAGATTACAATTTTGCAAATCACTTTTTTTCGCAAGCTGGGTAAGATGAAACGCATTTCCCTCTTTTGCAGATTATTTACAGCAAAATCTTAATCATCCGACTCTTAAAGCTAAAATCTATGGCTAAAAGCAAATTGTGATAGGGAACCCTTAAATAAGTATAGAATTTCCAGATTCTCCATTCTGATAACTGTATGATTATAAATATTCACTGATACAATTCATATGTATCCCAAGTTAGCTCTAAAGAACTTGCCTAATATGAAGTAAAAAAATACAAAATAATACCTTGATTTTAATCGATTTACATAAAAACCCATAAATTAGCAGAAATTTGCCTGGTGCGTTTCGCTCATGGGCAGAATATTATAGGTGAATATCCAAAAAGAGAAAAGGGGTGGAAAGATTGGCAGAGAGAGCGATGAGATTGAGTTGAGAATATATATGAAAATATTAAAAAGTCAAACGACTCATTGCAACTCAACAGGGTCCATGTCGAGTAGCCAATAGTTGACCTGTTTTGTAATCATTGACACACAAGGGTTAACATGGAGTAGGTTGGTGTGACATAGAAATGTATCGAGAGCTCAGTAACAGGCAGAAAGCAATAACTGTAGACAGGGACCTTGGTGGGAGGTTAGCTACAGAGGAGTAGGGTATAGGACTATGGTATAAAAAATGGCGGCAATGGGTGGAATTAACACTTAGGGTCCAACTGGCTCCTGTTGCACCTAAGAAGAAACCTAATGGAGAAACCAAGCCAAAATATTGTAGGGAAGTGGGGTCTGTAGGAAAGGAACAAGACATGGAGGGATGAGTTAATAATATAAGCATAGAAGTTCCTTTTCACTACAAGTAGATCATATTTTAAACGCCGCGTACACACGCTGGCTGCTCGGTTATTGTTATATATACAATTAATGCAGACTTCGGGAAAGAAACATCTGTCGAAAACAGTTTATTATCGAGATATAAACACGGTAAATGTTTTGAGCGGCACGGAGTATCCTGCTGTTAGGATTCCAGCGCATTAATGTTAATAAGAAATTACTGAAAGTAGGCTGCCTGGTACCGGCTTTTCAGGGTGTGGAAAAACGAAGATTGCGATTTCAAAAAAAGCTTTTTTAGAATATTCAAAGGTTTTCTCTCGGAATGTAAACAAATAGAAACAGATTGCTGCGATTTTTGGATATACTGTATCATTTTCCTGTTGGATAGATATGAGGGAAGATATAAATGCAGTGAAATATGATCCAGAACCATGTTCAGGGCTGGACTAGGGATCATTAAGTGGACCTGCCACTTTAAGGCCAGCTGCCTCCTAAAAGTGTAAGAGTGCCCGACGGCTGTTTATGATCGTAGTGTGCAGCCAGCAGCCCTACAAGACTGATAGGGTGAAGGTGGGGCACTTTTGGCTAGCGGCCTATCGCTCTAGTGGTCTAGTATGCCAGAAAGCCAGTCCGAGCCTGCTCATTGTCGTTTCAATGAATGAGAAATATCAGGTGTCGGCAGGAATTAATTGACAGAGAAATGTGATTAAAAAATGTCACCTAATCAGTAGAAACAAGAAATCCCAGGGAATTTATAACTAAATGGCTTCGCTTTGGCAAAGTCATTTAAGAGACAGCGAGTCATTAAAAACGCTCCCCTGATGCGGTGTTGGATTTACTCATCTTCAGAGACTCCAACATTTCTGTTCGGTAGCTGCCTTTGTTTTCCGTCAACACTCTTGTAACATTTTCAACGAGACACAATAAGCTGGAAAACTATTAGCCTTACAAAATAAAGAAATCTTTTTTTTAAAAAACGAGGCTTTCAGAAGTTATTTTTTGTCTATAGTTAAAATGTTTTCATCGGGACGTTGTGAATCGGATTTATATGGTGGCACTTGGAACGACGGTGTACTTAAGCAGAAAGGGACTCCATTTAGACATTCTGAACGTATACTTGTATACTTATGAGACTTATGAAGAAGAAGTATTTACCAGCGTACCTTAACCAAACGACGACAGCGCTCCAGAAGAGCAGGTGTAACTGAAGGCCGGCAAGCAACCTATCCTAATACCTGTGAATAATAACAATGTATGCAGATTATTCATATTGAGTTATTCAGGGACCTACCTTCTGATGGGTAACCACCCAAAAATTAACCATCGGAAAAGGACAACATTAAGACCAAGGGTCAAATGCTTATTGGGGATTCTGCGGAACCCCTCCATGCATTCACAAGGTGGGACATCACATGACTTTTCAGGGACCTCTCAGCTACAGTATCATATGCGTTAAATTGCACATTGTGTCCCTTTCATTAAAATGAGCATCTGATTACTTTATATCGATGCGGCCATAGCACACACTTTTAATTAGAGGTATGGTATGCATTCCCAATTCGTTTTAACCTTCCTCGGTGATTGAGTGTGAAAATCATCTGACAGTTTTGGAACTACCTTTCCGTGGCCGGATGTTACCAAAGCTGGCGTTAGCACCACAGGGTACGGTATCTGTTTATTACGAGACTGTTCGTAAACCTTGAGATGAGATAGTAGAACCCATCCTGGTTCGCATGTTTTATAGCGGCACAGATGTCAGAGACAGGTGCGCTCGGGCTGTTTGTAGGCACCTTTGAACATCAGGCAAAGTGTTACTTCTCCGTACACGGTGTTTGAACACACAGTTATATTAATGATTTAAAAGGCTTGGCTTTTTTTAAAAAAACCCAATAACTGCCATTTTAGTACTTAAATAAAAAACATGATTAATGTATATAATCACATTTAGTGTAAAACATATAACCAAAAACTGTCCATTATGATGAATAGAAGTCTAGGTAAGTGCCCCGAAATACAAAATATACTGTATATAAAACAGTTCTAATCCAATCCTTCTTGGAATGTTGCCACAATCTGATGAAAATCACGCAATTATCCGAAATACGTCTGCTTTTGTGTCCTTTTAACATCATACGCGGCATTGCCTAATCCAGGTTGGTTACAATGAATGTCGCCATCTTTGTCATGGAAGCATCTACCCGTCTATGACGAAATCAACTACAAAATGCTTGTTCATTAAATTTTAGGTCTTTGGGGCGCTGAATAACCATATCGACCCATAAGGACCATCATGTCCTTCACTGTCAAATAATAAGTATTAAATAGGCATATGATAGCAATAGAGGTTTATTAACTGTGACGGATCGTCCTGTGCCCCAGACTGGACACATCCGCCCGTCAGCTCCTTCCCTCTCCCAGTAAGCGGACGCGCTGTGGCTGTCCGAAGAAAGCAGTCACAGACCAGCACTTCCCTCAATCATGAGACAGGACTTCATGCTTTGAGGTTAAAAACAGAACTCTCTTTATTACAAACACACAGAACTTATATACAATCTACATTCACTGTGCACCGAACCCAACCCCCAATCCTATCAGCCACATCCCCTCACAAATCCCATCAGCCACATCCCCTCACAAATCCCATCGGTATACAGGGGATGTATCAGGTGAGGGGATTAAGGGATACAATGGGTTCCCCCACCTGTGTTATCCCCCCTGTAGTGCGGGTGCCGTCTGGACAGACAGGGCTGTGTTGGCTGATTAAGAGCCCCAGCCAGATTATAGGATCGTCTCTTTGAAGGCTGGAGCTGCAGCCACATTCAAACGGTACAAATAAATATAATAATAATAATAACAGTGAAGATCAGACATAGGTTCTTCACATTAACCCTTTAAAATAATTCTATTTCTTCACTATCGAAAAACAAGAATTTCTTTTTTTCCATCATATACTTGTTATCGTTAAGAGGACCTCCTAGAAGATCCTGGAGAAAGCTGGTGGACGGTAGACCACTGGATAAAAATACAGATATACCGCGTTACTAATATAGCTGTTTATATGCAAACCACAGATTTTCTCTCCGTTATGGGTTAAGATTTAAAAAAAAGAAAAGAAATCCTTAATAGGCATTAGTGTGATCTCTATGAGATACTTTTGCTCTTGGTACAATGTAACACTTAATTATACACCTTTCTGTTAGTCACCACATTCTCGAGACGTTCCTGTAATGTAACACAACTAATTTGGTCATCAAAGTACACTAATGATAAGAGTAACATAGGTTGTAAAGACTTCCGAGGCCAAAGCTCTTATGTTTTATGTCAGCTAATTATCTGGGTATAGGAAGGTTCTCATACTGTTATTTTTTCTGTGTATTTAGCAATATACTTGTATGCTTTTAACGGGGATAATTTTTCTTGGTGACCCCTCGTAAGGCAAAAGTCCATTTTTATTAAAGGAACAGTACAGTAAATAAATATTTAATGGTGCTATATACATAGTACGCCTTTTAAGTGCTCCACTGTATCTTAATTTATTTTCTTTCATTTTGTAGCATGGAAATTTAGAAGAAAATTGAAGGTGGTGGTAAGAGCTTTCCGCATATATTGAGTATTTTTTTTATAATAATAATTTTTCAGTTTTTCTCAATTAAAAAAAGCACGCAAGTTCTGGAAAGCTAATGTGGCTACAGCCTTTTCTACGTGGGCTCAATAAAAAAGTATCACCTTTGACTCAGGTCACCGTCTCCTTTTGGACTATTTTTTTTATTATTATTATTATTTTTTTATTTATTTATTTCATTTCTACCTAAATTGCTACAATGTTTAATAGGGGGAAAAAAACAATATTATCTAGATGTTAGTTTCCCTTTAAAAATTAAAGTGCTTCAGTTAAATAGGATTTAGAAAATCATGATACTGTCCTTATGTGTCACATAACATTATACCAAGGCTTCAATTCTTTGGCCCCCGAGGCAGAGAATAATACTTTAAAGGACAATTGGTTGTCCGTCCCCTCTGGCGTCGCAAAGTGTGAAGGTGATGCCGAGTCTGGCCGTACGGACCTAGGCACGCGAGTCGAGTGAATTCTGTTCTCGCAACTTATTTCTGCTTCTAATTTGGTCCGTTATGGGATGAGGAAAAACGAATTACAGATTATACTTTCAAAATGGATCCCTCTCCGCATTCCAACAGCATGTAAATATTGTGCTTCTCAGATAAAAAAAACAACAATGATTAATGACCCCTGACATTAGAATTTTAAATGTGCTTCATAATATGATGTTCCCCGCACTCTGGTGTACTTGAAAATGAATCAGAAATTGAAATTGCAAAAAGAGCTGAAGTAACCGCAGAAATGAGTCACTAAAATAGTACTTGCCGTGGAGCTACTTGGGGGGGAGGGGGTAATGTGAGGATAAATGTACCAGCCGAAAACACGGTGTTATGAAATTAAAGTGCTATTATATTTGTATTTGAGACTGAGAGAAGGAAAGGCTGATAGATGGATAGATAGATAGATAGATAGATAGATAGATAGATAGATAGATACAGTAGTAATCCATGATGTCATATCACTGCCAACCTATTAAGGTTCCTCGGGGGAGGATACTATGTGCCATGAAGGCTCGGCGCCGCCCTCTGTTTTTTTGGGGGTTTATTAAGCAACAATTGATCAGGGTTCCTATCACCCTAAATAAATGATAACTCCAGCAACAAGGGATAGACCCCAGTAAGCATGCTCGGCACCAGCCTGTATGGTAGGTTAGGTCATACAAGGATATGTCCCTATTAAATGGACACTAGAAGAGGCCGCTCTACCATGTTAAAGAGGTAACAATATGATTTCCAAATTTCTGTCTTTTCCCTCCATCCACCTTTATCCCTGGAGCCAGTTTTGTTTTGTTACTGTTAGGTCATTCCAATTACCATCATGCGATCCATATTGATTTTCACTGGTACCATGCAAGGCTTGTTTACACCATTATATAATTGAATAAACCTCGGTTTTAGAGTTTTAAATTAATATGTAAAGCAGAATGGATGTTTAACATCAAACCGAATGAGAGAATTCGATGAAAAGGGCATGGCAGACACGCTCTCCGTGTCTCACCAATAAACCACTCGGACGTACAAACTATTTCAGAAACTCTTAAAAATACCGTGCAGGGAAAAAAAATGAAGATAAATATTAGTTCAGCAAAATGAAAAGTCTAAAGTCTAAAGAATAAAATATCAAACATATCATACCAAGAGAACCAAAAAAACATGAACATGTTGTCTCGAAACATGTATCCAAGGGGCATTCACATTCATTTGGCATTCCTAATGGACATGGTTGCCTATATCGCATGAACATTATTCATCAGTCAAATTAGTTTGGTTATTTTGGTCTTTAAGATTAATCCTAACAGATTTATTTAAAAAAAAAAACAGCTGATGAGATTTGAATTTTTATGCATGATGTTGAGCTTATGCATGCCATGTTATAACATATAATGCAGTGATTCACGTGACATGCGTGCCAAGATCAACATGGCTGGACTTGGCTTCACCTTCACACTTTGTGGTGCCTTAGGGGTGGAAAACAGCTTAAAAGAAAAAAAAAAAAAAATATATATATTATTATTTGGTTCCTGCGTTGCCTTTGTCAATGCTACGTGACACAGAGGGCCTGGCTGGCTCTGATAGCGGTCCTGGCACTTTAAGGCCAGCGGCTGCCCAGTGACGTAAGGGTAGCCGAAGGCTGGGTAAGTGTAGCCAAATGGCATATCCAGCCACTAGCCACGTGCTGTAGCACCTGCTAAAGCGGCAGATGGGATGAGTGTGTGTGTCGGTTTGCGCCGTGTGCTAGATGCCGAATCCGGGCCTGGATTTTTTAGCCTCCCTTTACGGCTGAAGGATAGTCGGTCTAAATTATGTAAATTGCAATATAAATGCATTTTGCATTTTTTTCATATATTATAATGTAATAATAATGTTAAATAATAATAATAGTTATATTATAATGTAATAATAATGTTATATAATAATAGTTATATTATAACGTAATAATAATGTTATATAATAATAATTGTTCTTTTATAACGTTATAATGATGTTATATAATAAAATAATAGTTATATTTAGTAAAGCAAAAGACAATTCTGGCTCAAATGCTGCACTTGGATCGATCAATAGAATCCTTTTCTTGGTTTCTCCACGAGTCGTCCCACTTTTTAGCATTGAATTGTCCCAGTTTTCCTTTTGATGAATACGACTCTATGTATGGCATGTGTTATTATTAATAATATAATAAAGTCATATAAAGTAATTTTGTTAGTTGTTATTAATAAATAATATTTTTGTAATATTTTTCAATATTTTGGGTCACCCTCTTCTTTACAGACATTGTTTCTGGTGATTCCATTACTTTGGATAAAATCGCAAATTTATACAAAAATGAGATTTGAAAATACATTTGATGAGTGTCTTTTATACACTGGGGGGGACAGAGGTCTCTTTTTTAGGAAACCATACCTAACAGTAAGAGAAATAGCTCTGGATTATCCTAAATCACTTTGAAGAGATAAATTACAATAGTGATAGAGGTTATTTATTCATGATCACACTGATCTATAATAACGTTTTTTCTAAATATATTTATTTATTTTTGCATAGCGAGGCAGCTGCTTCCTATTGATTTTAGAATTTGGTGAACGTCTCATATATCCCCGGAGGAGATGGCATTATTGAACAGTAAGGCAACGCATGTAGGATCTTTTCTTAATTATGACTGACAGGGATTTATTTCTTGTTGGTTCCAGATTCTAATGTCGGAAACAAGTAAAACAAATATTAACATTCACGTTTTACGCAGTTTTTAATTATCTTTAACATTCTGTCTTCTGAATGATGTCATAAATCATGTCATTTTTAAATTTTGACCTAAATTACCAATTAGCTAAATATTTGTCACCCTTTTTTTAATGTATAAATCTATCTATCTATCTATCTATCTATCTATCTATCTATCTATCTATCTATCCATCCATCCATCTATCCATCCATCTATCTATCTATCTATCTATCTATTATCTATCTATCTATCTAGCTATCTATCTATCTATCTATCTATCTATCTATCTATCTATCTATCTATCTATCTGTCTATCTATCCATCCATCCATCTATCCATCTATCTATCTATCTATCTATCTATCTATCTATCTACCTATCTATCATCTATCTATCTACCTATTATCTATCTATCTATCCACCTATCTATCCATCTATCTTCCCTCTAAAGAACATTCCATTTTTCAAATCTGTCAGATACCAAGTGTGACATGTTCTGTAAGATGACTTTTGTAGTTAGGCATTGTCTCGTAGTCGATGATCCAAAAATACGATATTACAGTCAACATCACTTACTATGACATGAAAAATCCAAAAAATTTCAACAAAGTTGATCATATTTTGGGGTTCAAAACAATCCTAGTTTGTATAATGACAATGATCCATGGCAATTTCCATTGTGGAAAACACGTCTAATTACTTTTTAGAGTCATATATCGGCTTTATGTCTTCAGGGAGAAGTCCAAAGATTGGGTCCATGGTGATACCCCTGGAATGAACAGGTGTCCATAAGCGCCACCGAGCAGCTGCTCCCAGTATTACACATTAATATATCAAAAGTGTCCCCTTATAACTATGGCGCCCCAAGGTCCCACCTAAGGTCCTGCCAATGTTGCTTCCATTATCTGATCCCCAACCTTGGAGCTTGTGAATCTATAGACTGTTTCCCTTCTTTATACCTATTACTAAGGCCGAGGAGGCCTAACATCCAGAGATAACTGCTTTCTGTACATTTACACTGTTCTAGAGCAGTTTCCAAACCTCTAAACCTTCCAAACATCACACGTTGAAGATCTCTTCTTGACGGCTCTTCCGCAGTCAGTAGTGTTGCACTGGGGGTCGATACACTATTGGCAGCAAAAAATATGAACCTGAAACATTATATTAGAGATGTTTTTGTATCACAAAGCCAATAAATGTGTCTATTGTTGATGTTTCTTCTTCTAAAACCTCTTCCTTCAATCTAAACTCTGATCCAGCTTTTAGAAGCTAAACTACAGTTTTTATTAGAAATCCTTTCAAGGAAATACTTTTCTTTTCCAGGTACAACTTTTCTTCTGTGTTTGAAATTCAAATAGAATGAAAGCAAAGGTCTGCTGAATGTTTCAGTTCTAAAGCTGACATAGCGTCTTGCAAAAAGCAATTTATTTTAGATTATGGCACAACACCTATAACTTAACGGCTAGAGATTGTAATTGAACTCAGAAACAACATCTACCACAGCTCATGGTGAAGTGATACGTTTACTTAGGTTTTTGCTGGAGCATTTTCTTTCCTGGCCTAAAACAAAAGATTAAGTCATCCTGTAAAAACATTCAAAGATCAATATATTTAACACTAAAAAACACAGTATGTATCTAGAACCTTTGACCATATCAACAAAAGGAAAAACATGCTTTTGCAACATTTGTATCGCTTGAAAACTCATTACTACACACCACAACGTTCACATGAGTAGTTTCATTGTAAATACCGGGTCCCGACTGGCCATTTGGCATAAGAGGGTTAATGCCTAGTGGGTCAATGGCCATAATTACTGATATTGACTCTCCAGTAGCAGATAGAGTCCTATAGCATGCGGCCGGTGGTTCTTTATCCGCATCCACACACTTGGAAAGTATCCACCCGGCAGCCGCACATACATCATTTGGTGGCCATCGACCATAAAACGTCAGGGCCTCTTGGTCATCCGTGGTAAGAACTATTTTATTTACTCATTTCCATGGCTACTTCAGATAGCTCTCTATATATCTATATTATCTTTAGGTGTTTGGTCAGAACTCACCTTCAGCTGAAGCTTCACCCAGATTTTTGTGTTTAATGTTAGAACCTAATGTTAGAACCCAGGTATGATATCCATACTTGGGAACTTTCGAGGTTTCACCTGGAGACTCCAGAAGACTCTGGGTGGTGGGAATGGCATTCCGACACGCCCCACTCCCAGCCCATTTGCCCCTTAAAGGGCGGTGTGTCCCATGACATCATCGAGAATGCCTAATGACGTCAGCCGGACTTCCTGCCCACATCCTGCAAGGGATAAAGTTCCCAGGTATGATGATATCCAGCAGTGATAGGGAAAGTATCTGCACGGAGAAAAACAGTATCTGTGAAAAGCTTTATTACAACCTCTATTACAAAACTAGAGGTTTCTTGCTTAAGACTTGATGACATCTTAATTTGGCCTTAAATTAACAATCCAATAATGCTGGGTTTCAGTGTACTCTGAAAAATGATCAGGTGAGATGAGCAAGCAGGGTTTTTCTCTTTTTTTTGCAAAAATATGAGAAAGAACTATGCTTTTTATTCCAAATCAAATATCCCTTTATCAGCAAACGTATAGCCTCTGTATAATTAATGTGACCGTGCACGTCCGCATTGGTATGATAAATTAGGGGACAGCGCCCTCGCATATGGCTAAGACTATCACAGTCTATCAAAGTTTAAACGTCTCATATGGCAAGCCTTGTTCAGAGTTTAAGAGGTTAAACTAATTAAACCAGGTGGATTTTCTGATGACAGAGTGCTCCCGAGATTAGAGGTCCTAAAGGAATCGCTATTTGACACAGAAAAGTGGTACACGGAATGGTTTTTCCTTTTTTTTCCTCCAATTTATCAAAGAGATTTTTCTTCGTCCTGCACATCTGCAGAGCCTACAGAGAAAAGGCTGGCAACGGCACCCGTCATCAGCGAAAGAAAAGGGCTTTTTGGACATATCCCAGGATAGAAAAAGAGCTGACCCCTATTGATTCTCATTTCTCACACAGAATGAATCCTTTTACATTCTGTAATGACATTTTTATATATAAGAGAGATTACAAACATCAATTGGAGATTGTCCTTTGATATGCCCTCGGAATGTAGTGGCAAAAGTTAGCGAATAATAAAAAATAAAAAATAAATTGTCGGATTCCATTTGCTAAACACATTACTTCTACCTTTTCATCCAATTTATTAGTAATGGGTTTAGTTTCCTGTTTGTGAAGAATGTTAAAAAGTACAGCGTAGGGGCATTCAGACTACATGGGACGCATTCAAGATGGAAATTCACTGGGTATTTTTACATTAAGAGAACCTAAAACGGGAAATCAAATAAATCTATTTCTTTCTGTTCAACTCCAGGTTTTGGAAATGGCGTTGTGGCCCACTTCGCCCACTTCCCCTCCAACCACAGGGTTTCCTGCATGCGGGGCTACGTCACCGCGACAACCCTCTGCCGTCACCAAGGCCGTCCACCGATGTCAGCCAGACCGTCTACCCGCATCACCAAAAAGGAGGGCTAGATACTAAAGTCTTTTCTGCTCCAAACAGCTATGGAGGTTGGTCTTCAGCACCTGATCAGATCTTTTCTACGACGTATCCCATTGGCCAACAAGCTACCAATCGCAACCCACCTTGTGGATCACAGCATAGATTAAAGTGTCAATAATATGCAATTGTACTTGAAATATACAGAGCAAATTGTGATCTTGTTGGCTAGATACTATAAGATAATTAAGTTACAATTAAATAAAATATTACATCAGGTAAGGCCACCCCCTATTGACACGTATTTCACTTCATGTTTATGCGCTTCCAACTTCCTGTTTGTCCCCAGGCTAGTTGCCTTCATGTTTATGAAATGTTTCTGATGTTTAGCTGAGAAAGTCTCCTAATAAATGGATCGACGGGTTAATATTTTGTGCAAATAAAGATGAAGACGGTTCGCTTCTGTCCTCAACTGCCTGCATATAATGAAATGCAGGACAAAAAAAAAACAATAGGAAAGAAAACATGTAAACAAACGGATTGACAGCCTGTATTGTTAAAAGAAAAAACGGCATTGTCGTCTTCTAAATAAGAAGAAAGTGAGTTGCAGCCAGAAGGTTACCCGCTAATGCAATATGAGTTATTCTGACAGGAGGAGAGGAATTGAGGAGAGTTATCTAGCTGTTACAGGAGAGCCTAAAAAAGGTAAAATAGCACAACTATCGTAATTAGCATAAAAAACATTTATCACCAGAAGTCAAGAAGGAATCAAGAAGGAATTGTTCCCCCTAAATGACAAAAAGTGGCAAATATTTACCTTAATTGAGTTTTTTTTGCCTTTCTTTGGATGAAAAGCAGGAAGGATAGGTAGAAGGGTTGATCTTGACGGACATCAAGAAAGAGACACCTGCATGAACTTTTGGAATGGGACCCTTTAAGCTCTTTGGGGACAGCCTTCTTTGATGATATGCAGATATGAAGAATGGCCAAACAACATTACCACCATAACTACACACTTCGAATTGTCTTGCACACATCGTGTTTTAGTTTATGCCAAAGAAACAGATGCCTGTAAAGTACATTACATAGTCATTAACAAGGCCACATTATTAAGTGGGCTAGCCCTTACATGGGCCACTATTATATTTTTGGCCCAGGGCCCACCAGAACCTTGGATCGGCCCTGGTTGTTAGACTGTTGGTTTTTCATGGAAGTAGCCAATTGGTACAGACTGGTTGGAATGTCACCCTGCATGGATATACAGTCAACACCCAGACCTGTAGGCCAATTAAAACGTACAGATTTAGTCTCTGAAAAAAATATCACTAATGGCGGTGAAAACACAATGTATATTTTTTAAAAACCCCGTGGAGCAAGTAGAGGGAAGATAAACTAACTGCGCCTAAAGACTAATCAGCATCACCTCGGTGATCCATCGGGATTCTGCAAAGGTGGAAGCTACTCTTAAACTATACATTTTTAATAATCACATATTTAATGAATTATTAAAATGTGCCGTGGGGGGGAAATAGAAGGTTTGCGCAAATTTTTTTCAAACCTGGAAAAGTCCTACGTTGTGATAGAGATAAAAGTGTGTGCATTATATATAATTAGTGTAACAATAAGGGTGATTTTATTAAACTTTAGCATTATCTGGGTTTTAAATACAATTGAGTTTTACCCATAACTCATATTTTCATAAACGATGTTGTGGCAGAAAGAAAACTGCTTTCTTAGAGCTGCAACAACATAAGCAATGCTATGTACGACAGAATGCATATTTTTTTTCTCACTGGCATTACTAATTGGATATTGTAATGGACTTGGTTGGATTCCCAGAAAATAAAGATAAGTTAATCCATGAAGATATGTCTTGATTCTTATCTTCGCTGAGAATCTGTATAAAGACAGAACACCAACCGACTGCTTCCCTCTAATGGCTTCACGCGGTAAAACAAGTTACCTATTGATACCCAAGAACAGATATAACGTTAAAAAAATAGATACACTACTGTTCAAAAGTTTGGGGTCACTTAGAAATGTCCTTGTTTTTGAAAGAAAAGCAGATTTTGTCCATTAAAATAACATGAAATGGATCAGAAATCCAGCGCAGACGGGGTTAATGTTGTATATGACGATTGTAGCTGGAAACGGCTGATTTTTAATGGAATCTCTTCATAGGAGTACAGAGGCCCTTTATCACTCCCATCACTCCTGTGTTCCAATGGCCCTTTATCACTCCCATCACTCCTGTGTTCCAATGGCCCTTTATCACTCCCATCACTCCTGTGTTCCAATGGCCCTTTATCACTCCCATCACTCCTGTGTTCCAATGGCCCTTTATCACTCCCATCACTCCTGTGTTCCAATAGCCCTTTATCACTCCCATCACTCCTGTGTCCCAGTGGCACGTTGTATATATATATATATATATATATATATATATATATATATATATATATATATATATAGTGTTTTTGTTTGGACAAATCATTTTGAAAGAAGAATGAGTGATTAATTTCAGACGGCTCAATAATTTTGTGCTCTCTGTTTTATTAGAATTCAGTGTGAAATTATTTGTAATTAATATTTGTATATTGTTTAAAGTGTTATTTTGAAAGGTTAGAATAATCTGGGTTTTCCCAAAATAACGTGGCAAACACTGGCCATACCAAATGAGAATTCCAATCCAGAAATTGAATCTGGTGTGCATGATCCTCCGACATGCATCTGTTCGCTGGATACAAACTGCCAAACGATATTTAATTTCGGACATCATTACCCTTGCTATGCGGAGTGCATTGATCTGAGCCATCTTATATTGAATGTCTCAGTTATTCTGATTAAAGCATATGGTACAATAAAAGGATATTGGTCCCGATGGTACACAAGACTGGGTGGTGGGATAGAGGGTTTATTTCTTACAGTAATTTAACTAAGGTAGGTGTTTGGGGATTCTCAATTTGGGATTGAATGTTCTGAACATTAGTCTTATGTAATGAATTCTCTGGCTAAACCTCATAGTAACATAGTTCATAAGGTTGAAAAAAGACCAAAGTCCATCAAGTTCAACCTATATACATATTGTGTCCCTACTGTGTTGATCCAGAGGAAGGCAAAAAAACCCTTATGAAGCAGATGCCAATTGCCCCATACCAGGGGGAAAATTCCTTCCCGACTCCAAATATGGCAATCAGAATAAATCCCTGGATCAACGTTCTGTCCCTATTAATCTAATATCCATAACTTGTAATATTATTGCTTTCAAGAAACAACATGTTGTCATAAGATGCCCTTGTTTTAAATATTGTGAGAAGCATGTGGGACTATAGGTGGGTGTCCAGTGTTTGAGTGCCATCTGTTGAAAGAATAATCTTGTGGGAATAACCAGAAGAATGGGATAGAACTGCAGATATCCAATACAAAAATCAACTTACTTTATGACAGGGGTCGGCACCCCCTCATGGTAGACATTTACTGTGATCTGTTGTGGAGAATTTAATGATGTTCTATAGACCTTCACGAACCTTGCCATGGACCCTGGAATCCTTGTACGGACACTTTGCCTATCCTCGCTTTACGAAAAGAAACTTTATTGAAGCATCCAGCCGGTCACCTTTTCTTGACTGTAGTAGCCTCGACTTTCGTGCTAGGCATCCATTAAAGCACACATAACCCCACCACCCAATAAAAACACGACAACATGAATTTGGGAAGAAAAGGCCACAGCCGATTTTATTTAAATGCAGGACATTGCCACGCAGACCTAAAACTAAAATAGGTGCGTTAACAGGACAATGCCCAACACACTGAACCATAAATAACATAAATTAACATAGTTAAACATTAACCATTTAAATGCAAAACCACCCCAAGCTTACCAGGTTATCCAGGTAACACACAGGGAAGGACATACCGAGATGCCCAACCCAAAACCTGAGGTTCCCAGCTCCACCTGCCAGGAAAACCTCCCACCACCAATGCTCTCCTATCAGCATTAACCCCTTAGAATACCTGGTAAGCATACGCACGACTGTGACAGAACAAACAATCCAAGACAAACAAAACAATAAAAGAAGGGAGGGTGGGTGGGACAAACAGGAATGGTAAGTGACAGAAAAATGGTGCTTACCCCATTGGCGCCAAACCCTTAAATAGCCCCACCGTTAACCCCTCCCCCAACATTCAAAAAATGCCGCCAAGGCCTATCCCTGCTCGGCACCCAGTCAACAGCCCACTCAGGCCCATTCTGACCCCCGTGGTCTTCATTCTCAAAGTTCATAAACAGAGTAAGAGCATCCTCCATCACTTTAGAAATAAACATAGCTCCGCATGTTGGGCTATAGTGGCAAGGCCAAGGGGGTGGTAGCACATCTTCTGCTAAACCTGGGGCGGTTCACCATGTTGGGTGATCAGGTTCCTCGGCATGGCCCTGCTCAATGGACTAGCTGCAAGGGCGATCTCTGACTTTCCCATCCAGGCTGATTTAGTGGAGCACTATTCTGAGCTGGCACGGCCTCTATAGTAGACTTTACCCTAAGCTGTGCATCTTTAAGTATCAGACAGAGAGGATATTACTTAGTATCCCGGCGCTCTTCAGTAAGAATGGCAGTCCAAGTGGCCACACAAAGTCAATGGTAATAAGTATTATTGTTTATTAGCTGAACTAATTTTAAATATTAAAGTATTTACTTTTATGCCCCCAAACCCCTTTATTTTGATCTCAAATAATGTGTTCTATGGATATGTGTGTCTCTGTGTGTGTGTGTGTGTGTGTCGGTGTGTCTATGAGAACAAACCAATCCTGCTATTACATGAAAAAAAAATGCTCGATCTCTAAGCTACGAAATGTTTGTAACTCATATACTATATCACATTCAGCTTTAAGATCTACCAGGCATGTTTTCAATTTCCCCACAAACACAGCTTATTTCAGCAGTCAGAAGATTATATGCAGAAAATCCGTGCTAACATTTGCAGGGCATTTCCCATGATTATGTCAACGCAATTCAGCACCGCAGGTTTCCTGCCTAACCAATTGATGTTTAAATAGTACAGCTTATGTTTGCCGTAAACTAAATATTTGCTCTTGACTTTTGAGTAAGTTCTGGTTGGGGATGTACTGTTTGAAGAAAGGATTAGCCATCTGTTTTCGGTCATGTTTGATATCATAGAATAAACAGAGAAGCCTGACCTCGAATCTCAGTGTGAAAGTTCCTAATGCAGACAGACAAGAACCCTGATGCTCTGGACCGTGTTACGAAGATTGATGGGATTCTATTGGTCTTAGTCTACCTGTGACGGCGCTTGTTTCTAAGCTGTTTTAAAGAAAGAAGACTGTGTTTCTTTTACAACAAAAACAGAAACATTGTATTCCAAAATAGTAACACATGGTCCCATCAGCTTTAAGGGGCTGACCTCGAAATCATCATTGGTTACCGATAAGTGAAAAGTTTATGAACTGTTTAATGAGTCAATATTCAGGAAATAGAAACAAAGAATCTGCCGGCAGATCGGCCCCATCCGGCCCCCATCTAGTCGCCTGTTTCTCCTGCTGTAAAGACTCAAACCTCAATCAGTCGTTGGTCTCGTCTTAGATTCAGGAGCTGTATGTCTATTCCATGCATGTTTAATACCCTTACTGTATTAACCTCTACCACTTCTGAGAGGAGACTGTTCCATTTATTGGGAATATGCTAAATTTGAAGAAACAAAACTCAAAATTAGACATTTTGAGAAAGTAAACTTAAGTAAACTTTACTTAAGAAAGTAAAACAATGATTTGGTTCAAAAAAGACCCAAGTCTATTAAGTTCAACCTATCACATACCCTTAGTGCTGAACATATGAGAAACAGGTCTTCTTTGCCCTTGGACACACTTGCATAAGATTATCGTATCTGATCTTAGATGATACCTGTTACTCAACTTGTAGTTCTTAAACTTAATTGAGCCAAAGTCTGAGGTGTCCTGGGTCATAATGAAATAAAAATATCATGTTATAATTTGTATCCATGTGAATTGTTACCAGTGGAAATGTTACAAAACATTATGGTCTGATGCTGAGGAGGACACGGGTCCTTGGTGAGGACACAAGTGGAACCATATCCTTCAACTGCAACCAGACAATCCCTAAATGTAATTGAGTTGATAAACTCAATATTAGGAGACTACATTGACTGTAATCTACACAACATATTTGAGATGCTTGGATGATACAGCGTGGCATAAATAAAGAGGAGAATGTTTTAGACAGAATAACATTTTCCCATAATGTGAACTGTTATATCAGCTGCCATGCAGAATGAGCTGCGATTTCCAAATTAAACTAACAAGACGATCTCTGACATCAGTATGAAAACAGGAAAACACACAACGAAGTTAGCAATCTGAGCAGACAGATGTTAGGAAATGTTGCTCAATAATTAAGGACCTGTGACATAGACGGCTAGGAATATGTTTCATATGTCTATAAACAGGTATGGATGTCATGCTCTATTAACTCTATTAGAATAAAAAAAGGAATATTTAAGTGCATCTGTCTTATTGTCTCATTAGGGATTGGGTGCTAGGAGTTCTCATAATAGCTTCCAGCATGCACCTGGCTTCATGGCAATGGTTTTTCATGTATTTTTATACCAAGGTTCTCAAAATTATAATTCACTATATCATTATTATAAAAGGGTTGATTAGTTAAAGTTTGTTTATCCACTGTGTAATTAGATAGCATTTTGGAATTTTTCCCCTTTTTTGAGACACAATTTGAAAATGCTTCGATGTGAGTTTATTGTCTTCATCTGGAGGTTGAACTTGTGGGACTCGTGTCTTTTTTATCCTAAAGTATAGTTGACAAGGGAAGTGTTATGGACATGTTTTTTTTCTTTAAACCACAAGTTCGGCATTGGCAAAAAACCTGGTTTTAATTCATTTTGTCCCAATAAACTGCCTTTATCTGCAGACCTGGAGGCGCCATTGTTTTCAGTCATTTGATATTTTGGGTGACTTTCCCTGCTCAGACACCACACTGAGCTGATGCTTTATGGCAATGCTAATAAAGTCAGAGAGTCCAGCTATGTGATTAACACTGAACCATTCTAATATATTACCACAAGAGCTATGATAAGGAGTCGGGTGTTTGTCTAGTAGATTGGAGATCAGATAACAGAGCGAGAATCATACAAATGGCTGATATGCGGGTGCCTGAAAACATTATATTATGGGACAAAACCTAGAAATGTTTTTAAAAATAAATATTTAAAATATTTTTGAAAACTTTTTAATCTGATACCAGTAAAAAATAGAGGGTCTGCCTCTTAATTTCGTGAAATGGTAGCATTTTCTGAGCATTCAGTGTAGTAGTGATAGAATGTATGAGAGATGCAAAACATTTTTAATCAGAGTGTTGGAACATTTTGTTTTTTCACATTGTTTCAACTGAGAAAAAGTCCCATGCTTATTGAAAATCGAAATGAAACTTAATTTAATGTGAGGTCAACCTCCTCCATAACGATGTAGAGAAATTTTCTGCTCAACATAATTTCCTTCAAATTCTATTACCATAATATCCTGGAGAAACAAATGTACCTCTGCATAATTTTGAGAAGATTGAGAGACTTTTTAACAAGGGATAATAATTCAAAAAAAATCAGGACAAATACAGTTTAGGCCATAAAGTAATTAAAAAAAAAGGTTCCTTCAAATTAAAACTTTGAAGTAGGAAACCCAGGAGCAAGTGGATTGTAATACACCTGACTAGAACATTTAATTGTAAAAAGATTCTTTTCGACTCAATCATTTGCGCATCTAATTCTGGTGATCTTAAGTCACTAATGATGTCATTGATGATGCCGTTAATATGGTAACTTTTAAAACACACCGAAAAGACCAGGTTGGCATGTCCATCAGCGAGTTGGACCTACAGTATGTGAATGTCTCTTGTGTGGGAGAGGAAAGTGTTTAAGGGAACAGAGAGAGTGAAAGATCTCCTTGCACCCATATATTAGACCACCACAACAGATTGGTAGAAAACACCCCACGCAAGTGGTTGGGTAACATAGAATTTGACAGCAGATAAGAACTATCTAGCCTGTCCATTTCTCATCATTCAAAAAATCAAATCTTAACCAGCATAGCTGGGACTCTCCATGTTTGGCCTGGAGCAACGCTTCTCCGGTTCTCTGGGTCAACACCAAAATTCCCAAGGTGGCGAGGTCTTACATGTCCCCATCCAGCCCATTTCCCCTTTAAATTGGGATATTTCCCACGATGTTAGCATCAGTGGGTAGTCCTGGCCGCTTCCCGCAAGGGTAGGCTCCTTGTAGCCGGATCCCACAAGTCCCCAGGTCTGTTAATCAGTCCTAGGGACAAAGAAATGATTAAGGGTTGAGTCTTTCCAGCAGAAAACACGGGGCTGAATTTCTATGTTCTATGATTCTATGTAACCCAGAATGGAAGAAAAATAAGGAAAACATTCAACAGCCAATGCCAATGCCATGAGTTCATAATCACGTTCTGATATCACCTTAAAATATATATATATATAAATACCACACCAACCAAACTGCAGCATTCTCTAACGGCCTGATCATTCAGCGGGTTATGGGATACTTTTGATCCCCCAAGAAATCATCACATTTAAAACAAACACGGATAACGTTTCAGCGCTCTGCTCCAGCTTTGAGATTAAATGGAAACATTTATTGTAAAATATATCTAAACATTAGTCCATTAATCTCAACTCGTAACTCAGCGGATGTATTTAAGACGGATGAAATGGTTTAGGGCTGTCTGAGCATTAGAATCCCATGGATATAAATATTAATTTACCGTAAATGTAATTTTATAAAATGTTTCCTTTTACATATAAGTGATTTCTTTCCTCCCTTTTTAACCAAGGCTAGGATTTAACTGTGATGATTATAAGGATACTATATACAATAGATGATAGAGCTCTGTCCATCTCTATTTTCAATTCTGAGTTTTTGCAGCATGTCATGACATCATCGATTCATGAGTGGGCAAAAAACATGAGGTCACTTCCTCAGCTCCATTCACTCCCCGATCATTGCTTCGGTTCGACCTTCTTCATTCTAGTCTGTCCAAAGTACACCTGCAAAAAAGTTCACCCATCGTTTACTGCTCCATGTTGTGAAGTTCTCCACTGGCAACCTGATGCTTCAAGATTGAAATGTAAAACTTAAACTCAAACAAAACCTTCAATGATTGCTCCCGTTACACTTTGACCTCAAGACAAAATATTCCCCTCTTTGGTCTTCATGTTCTTCCAATGGACTCTTTCACACGTGCAGCCTTTTTACTCTACGTGTCATTGTGGTGCCCCCAAATGATTCAAGAAAAAATCTACAGTATGGTCTTAAATGTCCTATGACAACAAAAGGTATAAAGAAGACATAGGTATTGTCATGGGACATTCAAGACCATACTGTAGATTTATTCTTGAATCATTTGGGGGAACAAGTTTTAAGCCTTAGGGGGAAAGGAAGAAAGAAGTTCTTCCTTTCTTCCAAGGTTTCCAACTTGTGTGCAGGGTCTCAACAATGGTTCACTTAGCTCTCTATACCGTTTTTCTTTGTCATTTGAGGTTGTCATACCCAATTATAGGTACATTTTTGGCAGGGGGGGGGCATCATTCATAATATAATTTTTATATATGGCTGCATTATCCCTTAAATATCACCAAACAAAATGATTTAACTCAACACTATCTCAAGCGACATATTGATTCATTCCACAAACATCCCAACTAAATGGCAAGGATCAGAACTTTCCTTTTGTTTTTGAATTCCAAGTAATTGTATAGGTTTTAATGACTTGTTACATACCCTATAAATTAGAAAGACAGCGAGTCAGAAACATAGCACTTTTCTAGATGAAGTACCCTATTTAACTTCACAATTACAATCATTTGTTACATTGTGTACTCATTCATTACTTTGACCATATAATGAGTGCCTTGATGAAAAAAAAGGGCCACTTACTTTGTTTCGGTATTTGGAATCTTTCGGAAGTAAATAAATTAAATGAAAATGACATCTTATTTTATCAAATAATACAATAAAAGATCAACACAATAAAAAAAAAATAATAGTCATTGTCAGCCGACAAGTCAAGTACAGATAGAAGTATTGTTAACACCTAAACTAAACATCCATGGTAATTTAAACCAACTCCAACGCCATAAAGAATATTATAAATAAATTTATAGTTTTATTTACTTGGCACAAGGAAAATTCCGAGCATGTGTGATTCGCTGGATACAAAAAACTAAAAGTATCTCAACGATCCCAAATGGACTCAATCCACTCCCGTAAAATGTAAGATAATTCTAATTTGTTATTTCTGCTGTATAAGTAATGCGAAGCAAAAGCTCTAACCATGCGGTCCATGACTTTTTACACGCCAAAGCCACGCGGATGCATTTGTTGTTCAGGAACCAACAAAATCTCTCCAGACAGCGTGTTGTAATTCAGCAAACTCAATTACCTTCTGCTTTACTAAACATGGCCCCAGCATTCCCAACACATTCTGTATGCATTTTAATAATCAGAATCACTCCAAGGATAATCGGAATAAAGATATACTACTTTTTTTTTTTTTCTCAATGCCAAAGACAATAAAAGGCAGAATAATTTTAAGTCAATCACTTGAAAAATAATGCGTTTGATCGACAGCTCTTGTTGGCTCAAGATGGTAACCTAGCAACTGTTGCGACCAAGGTAAATCTTAAAATGAATTATATGCATTAAAAACATGTAAGTTATACTACAAGAAGAAATAACACTTGGCTGAGAAGTACTTTTTAGTATTGAGAGCATAAAATAATGCATTTTATTAAGAAAGAAAAAAAAGAAAAAAAATCCCAAACTTTAGAGGACATATATATAAGTAAAACACTCATGGCAACGGCATGTAAACTTTATGATAAGGTCTATTAGGAAATAATCTCGCCTAGTGTACGCGCCATTCTTGACCCAGGTCTGCATGGGATCTTGGGGCATGTAGAGTGGCACTCAACGCAATTTTATTTTAAGTTTCAAGACAAGCTACGCCAGATCTTATTTTCCATGAGGAAACCACTGATGCATCACACGGACGCCTCTATGTAAGAATGAGGGCTGATAATAATCTCGGTAATTGTGTCTGAAGTGCTAGCTCCAACTTGAAGAACGTAGATATTTTTATACCATTTCACTATATTATGTCATCAACAGCTGCATATAAGTGTGAAACAGAAGAAACAAGATAATACATGCCTAATTTTTGATTGTCTGACTTGGCATCCCAGTAAAACATTTGTAGTTGACAAAAAAAATAAAGTTTGTAACAGTTTACGCATACAAATCAACCAAGAGATCTCTGTAACGGGAAACGGCCATTACGATGGTTATAGCCATTTTTCATGTCACGGATTGAAGTGTAGAAGAAAATTAAAATGGGTTTTGTAAAGCAAAACTGTAGAGTATTATTTGATGATAACTTATGATGATTTGATGCTGCGGAAAACTTTGAAATAGCCTAGAAAAAAATAAATAATAATAATAAATCAAAAGATACTTCTTTAGATTATGGTGAGATTATGGAACTCTCTGCCAGAGGAAGTGGTAATGGTAAACTCAATAAAAGAGTTCAAAAGGAGCCTGGACGTGTTTCTTGAAAGCAATAATATTACAAGTTATGGATATTAGATTAATAGGGACAGAACGTTGATCCAGGGATTTATTCTGATTGCCATATTTGGAGTCGGGAAGGAATTTTCCCCCTGGTATGGGGCAATTGGCATCTGCTTCATAAGGGTTTTTTGCCTTCCTCTGGGTCAACACAGTGGGGACACAATATGTATATAGGTTGAACTTGATGGACTTTGGTCTTTTTTCAACCTTATGAACTATGTTACTATGTTACTATGTTACTATGTTAGATGTTGTCATGTGGATCCATCCGACATAGAAAACATTTAAATGTCTGTTATTAAATGTTCTCACTTACTTGACTTGTCCATTTCATGACCATTCATGGTCTTGATGGTTCTAAAGATGCTCTTTTGAAGATGTTCCTCATCTGCAGATATGGTTGACCATGTGACCAGTCCTTAAACCGCAAGCGCAGTCCCGCTAACCCTGATCCCTGACCCCAGATCATGTTTATTCCATGTAACCAGATATTCTGGGTGAGATCTTCTTCCGAGCGTCCTAATACCAGCACCAGAGGTCTACATGCGTACGCTGACTATGTTGGTCTCCAACACAGGTCCTTCTCGACATAACACAGCAATCATTCCCTTGCTACGGTTAGCGAAGACTGAAGAAAGCAATGGGGCAAAGCAGCAACAAAAAAAGGAATTCATTTACGCAAAATATTGAGGAACTAGATGAGAACAAGAAAATGAAAGCAAAGTATGCGTTAGCTGCATCAGAAAAGAAACCCTTTATATACACTATCATAATAAACTTATTTCAATACTTTTTTCTATTTTATTGGGAGACATCGAAGCAGAGACCCCCAGAGAGGAATGATGCATTGATATAAGGTTGTGCGGATAACAAATAATACAATATGCATAATTTTTTTGCAGCAATCCTCTTGTTTGTGACACTTGAAGCAAGCCGTTCCTTATAATGAATGAATAAATTTAAGCTTCAAAGATTAAAACGCAAGAATATCATTAAAGAAGAAAATTACAGCACACGGCAATATTTTTATCTTATTTTCCCACGTATTGGATCAGCGCGGCAGGAGATTTATGGCGTAGGGAGGTATTTTTGGCGCCCTGTGACTGGCTCTCCATTTTCCCCCAACCCATATTAATGTGTTGGTAACAAGTATAATGTTGATAACCAATACTTAGTTTAAAAAAGGCAGATTTTTTTGGGATATCGGGCTACATGGTACTCTTCTAGTTAAGGTAAAAGTTTGGCGTTCTGGTCCATTTATATATCATGAAGGTCTGTGGTCTAAATAGGACAGAATCTGAAGTTTCCCTTCCTCCATGCCATGTTTTCTTTTCTGATGTCATGCCAAGGTATGATGTCATATCCCACCACTCAGCACAGAATATGAGCAAAACGACGAAGTGGAGATCCTGCTCACGGTAGGTCCTAGTTGATGGCCTTAGGGTAGATCTAAGTAAACACACTACTGGGAGTACCACTCGCCAGCCCATTTTGAGCCCACTCTTTACCTTGTGGATGAAGACCCATTCTTGGCGGTCCAGTGAGGTATGAGGAGACACATATTCAGAAATCACTATGTTGCCAAAAAAAAAATTGAATTCAATTTCATTTCTAGTAGTAACATTAAACTTTCATTCTTCATTCTTGATTCCAAAAATCTTTTATAGGAATATGGAAATTTTTTTTATTTTTTTTTTCAACATAAATCAAACATTTTAACTATTCTCACATCTACTCAATTATATCAAAGAACAATGAAAATAATATGTATTTTTTGCTCAAACCCATTACACAGGGAAAGAGTGTCACAGATGTCCGCACCCCTTCGGTAAGAGTTACGTCTCCTGTGAAATCATTATCTGAAGGGGAAATTTCAGCTCAAAGTGCGATCGCTCTTTTTTCACAGACCCTACCTTTGCTTGTACTCATTTTCTGGCAAGCTTTGTAATGCCTTCCAAAACCACGGGGGTCTTGAACTTTTATTGCAAATAAAATAATTTATTTGTCATGCAGTATGGTTTTTTAGCAGGTGCGGTATTGATTTTTCCAGATTTCAGCTCGGAAAGCGGCAGAGCTGGATGACAAGTTCACGAGAAACATAGCCGTATTTGTGAACTGATTAAAAGCAATACATAATGACCAGGAAGCAAAATCAATTTTATAGCAATGGTTTACTGTAATATGTCAAATTCTATTTAACAATGCATTGAAACAGCGACTCGCATTATCCGGCCACGCTGCACTTTCAGGGGGAAGCGAAATGGGGGGTGAGGGTCAACGTCATGTATGTAATGGCTTCTATATGCCAGCTAAACATGTAAAACTGCATGGATGCAAACTGGGGGAAGGGGTTAACCTTCGCCTATACTTCCAATGGGTGCGCCCCACCAATAAAATACATTATATACATTATTATAGCATTAAATCCCACTGCTGTATACAGTAATAACCCTCCAGCTCTGTATACAGTAATATAACCCCCAGCGCTGTATACAGTGATATAACCCCCCAGCGCTGTATACAGTAATATAACCCCCAGCACTGTATACAGTAATATAACCCCCAGCGCTGTATACAGTAATATAACCCCCAGCACTGTATACAGTAATATAACCCCCCAGTGCTGTATACAGTAATATAACCCCCAGCACTGTATACAGTAATAACCCCCAGCGCTGTATACAGTAATATAACCCCCCAGCACTGTATACAGTAATATAACCCCCAGCGCTGTATACAGTAATATAACCCCCCAGCGCTGTATACAGTAATATAACCCCCAGCGCTGTATATAGTAATATAACCCCCCAGCACTGTATACAGTAATATAACCCCCCCAGCGCTGTATACAGTAATATAACCCCCAGCGCTGTATACAGTAATATAACCCCCCAGCACTGTATACAGTAATATAACCCCCAGCGCTGTATACAGTAACAAACCCCCATTGCTGTCAGTCATGTGATATTTTTGGTGCCTTTCCTGGCTTAAACACCACACTGAGCTGATGTTTTATGGCAATGCTAATGAAGTCCGTTCCTCCACAGACTTTCATTAGCCTGACTGTGATTAAGACTGAGCCATTCTATTGTTCCCCACAGGCAGTATGATAAGTAGATTGGGGTTTAAATAACAGAACGAGAACTCATACAAAAATGTCGCCAAGAAAGTACCTTAGCAAACACCCCTAACATGACACTTTTCACAATCATTTTTCACCAAGAGAAGAATAAATATTTTGCAGATTGGTCGATTTTCACCAAAACTGAGATCCAGAATGCTCGTTCACTACATTTGTTTTTGGTCTATTTTACAACTAATTGTACTATTTTCACTCAGACGGAACTAAAGCGACGGAAGCATAAAATTTTTTTCAGTAAAAAATATTACGATATCGAAAGACAAAACCCTTTCACGGTAAAGTCACTCAGGTCCTCGTCGTACATCAGACAAGTGTGAGACACGTGCAATTTTTGCCTGAAATGTTACTATTTCGGTAATCACACCTCTAATGATACAACAGCAGGGGTATTTTAAATTAGAATTCTTATTCACAGCTGGTTGCCATAGCAACACCAAGCTACCTTTTCATTGAAGTGTCATAGATGGCTTGAGAAATCAATTTGTCGTACACAAGATATTAAGGTGTTATTACGGCAATCAGCGCCGGCAGCTGCTTGGCGGGTAGCCATTTTCTCCCAAATATTATTCACACATTTAGATATCGAGTAGATATTTTTTTGCGCATCAGACTGGCCGCCGTCGCTGCCTGCGTGGGTTGGCGAATCGCGGGTAATTTGCGAGATATTGTGTTATTGTGTTAATGCGGCCATATGTCAGCTGGCTCGAAGGTCCAGAAATAAATAAACTTAACGCGTGGAACACGATAACTAAACAAGCTGGACTTTAGTTTTAACGCCAAAATGTCACCTTTAAAGATTAAATAAACTTTCCCAAACAAGACCACGCTCCCAATGAATGGGTTTCAGGGTGGAGATGCAAATATTTGGCACATTTTCAACTTAACCTAAAAGTTCTATCTATAGAGTTCTTTCTACAAAAAAACAAGAAAGAAAAGCACAAAACAAATCTTAGTAAAAATAGTTTTTTAATAACAATCTAATGTTGGAGGAAATGGAAGCACCAAAGGTGATTTAGCTGCAAAACGCCGCTAGTTAATTCTATCTACTGTAAGTGAAAAAATTAGTCTTTTGGACTAAATACAAAAAAAATTATTTTTTTTTCAAATGTATTTTCTAAATGATACCTCGCATTATGTGTTTAAACAAGATGTTGAGGTGGTTAAAGCCCCCTCTCAACATGTGACTACATATATATATATATAAATAGGTTTAAAATCTTATTAAACCAACTTCAGAAATAATCCTTTTTAAAGGCTCCATTAATTTAAATAAAATGCTAGTTTTTAGCATTACTTTCACTGTATACCACGTCCAATATCTGTGTCGTTTCCATTCTGGACTGATAGGACCGATAGGAATCTCTTTATTATTTGTTCCAATATATTTCTGGCTCATCCATCAGTTTTCTAAAATACATCAACATAAAAATCCCTTTACTTTACTTATTTGACGTCCACTCAAGACAACGCTGATGCACGCCAAATAATCCTGCTCTGTGTCCAGTTGAATTAGTCCATGACTGGATCCAAGGGCCCATCGTGTTTTGGAAAAGTGACATCCATCCAATTTGGGAAATGTACATTTAGAGATATATACCTAGTCAAATACAATTTATTGAAGGAGGCAGAAGCACAGAGCATTAAGGCATTTCATTATGCAAATTGTAGAAATGCAACCCAAACTAAAATACAAATTATAGAAGAGCCCATACTTATTGTCAACACCATGCAACGTCTCATAGATTAACCCTTTGGCAATGACGGCGCTAAAAATAAAGGTAGAAAACATTCAAAGCCTACATTTTAAGCCCAGTTTTAACATATAGAAAAGGAAACTGAAAATAATGTTCTTTGCTTGGAAGATATTGAATTATTATTATTTTAAAAAAAAAACTTTATGGGTTTAAATTTCTTTAAAAAATGAAATCCCAGCCAAAGACAGGGATGATATTTAAAAACAAAAAAACATAAAAAATAATGAAAAAAACATTCAGTTTTTTATATCTTGCAAATAGTCACATTTATTTGTAATTTATAAGGAATTCATTAATATTAATAAACAGAGCAGTCAGCTTAACATCTTATTATGGGATATGCTTACCAATTGAGCGGATCCTCCCCTTTGTTAGAAGCTGATTGGTTACAATGCAAGTAACGGGAAGATAAGTGAATTCAGGGGAGGGCACTAATTAGTTATGCACAGTTTGCTCGATGTGCAAAATTAGCATTTACAGCAAAATGAATTTTAAATCATTATAAAACCAAAAATTTGAGGATTTTTCCACCTCTTTTGTCATGCGTCACATACCTGATTTTGTAGGAGGTACCATGAAAGGAGGCATAAAAAGTGAGGAAAATGTTTTTCTTTTGGAAGTTTCATATCTACCATATTTACAGAAATCAGCGTACTTTCTACTTTGTGTAAAAAATGTACACTGTTACGGAATCAGGCACCGCAGGTGATGGACCCACAATGCAGAAATGGCGAGCAAATCCAATAAACAAGCCGGGATCGAGGCAGGCAGCACAGGAGCGAAGTCAAACAACAATAGCCAAGGTCGGGACGGGCAGCGCAGGATCGTAGTCAAAGAACAATAGCCAAGGTCGGGACGGGCAGCGCAGGATCGTAGTCAAGGAACAATAGCCAAGGTCTGGTACACAAGAATAGCAATCAAAAGGCACAAGCGAAACAAACACCCCGAGAACAATGATTTGGACTCGTTGAACGGGCAAGGAAACACAGGACCAGGAAGTTTAAATAGGACCAATGGCGGGAAAGCAGGTACGATGACGTCATCGCGACCGGCGCAAGAGAAGCGTCGTCGCGATGACAACGAACCAAAACAAACCCTACTGCCTGTGGTACCTCCGCGAAAGACGCGGAAGCGCCACACAGGCAGGGGAGGAAGAGACAGCAACCGTGGACAGGCAGCGGCGATCGAACACTCGATCGCCGCCGACATGTCCGCGGCGGCTAACCACAATCTCCTCTCTGCCTGTGCTGCCGCCGCGAGCGACGCGGCGGCGCCGCACAGGCAGAGGAGGTACTGGTCGGGCGCCGCGAGCATGTAGCGGCGGATCGTCTCTTCGATCGCCGCTGACATGTAGCGGCAGCCCGATCAGGACTGACAGTGGCAGGAAGGCGTGCCTGCCCGATACACACGCCCCCTCGTGTGCGCGCCGCACGCACGGCAACACACGAGGAGGACGGGCGCGAAGGACGCCGAGGGACCCCAGCCGGCCGGGTAGGTACGACATACACTGCATTTATTCCCTACCTGTTGAGGAAATCATTTCAAAAATGTGATGATTTTTTTTCTCTCAGATAAAAGCCAGAGCAATGGTCTTGTCAGTGCTTGAAAACAAGTTAAATGTCCAAGGAATTGGTTTGGCAGCTTGAAATCTCATCCCTTCGAGTTTATTCTGGGTCTACATGACCTCTCCCTTGAATATTCAACAGAACATTCAATGTTTCTTTGAAAAGTGGCATGAAAGTAAGAAAGATGATACAACCACCCCCAAACTATAAATTTAAGACAAAATGTAAACAGAATTGATGATCAAACCAATGCTTTCTTTAGTAAATGTAATTTAACAAAAATCCAACAATAACTAATATACAGTAAATGTGCAATCCTCTCACCATCTTACATTATGTTTTGTATTTTATTCCATATAATATCATTTATATTAATATATAAACATAATATTATTGAGCTTTTTTTATTCATATTAGTATAGATATGGTGTATAAATTCATTATGTGCCCCTTTTTGAAACATTTATATTAATATATGATCCTCCATATTATAAGATATTAAAAAATAAGACAAAAGAACCTCACAGTTGACAAAGTTAACAGGGCATGGTTAGTTGAGGGAAAAGGGGTGATTGTCAACCCCCTTTTATGAACAGTAGTCTTAAATGCCCCTGTTGCAGGGTTGTGCGTTTCAGATGAGAACATGTCAGCTTCCAACTCACATGCCCTCACCTGAATCACATTAAATGAAGTTCCATTCCCTTCCATGCACTCACAAACAATTTGCCTATTAGTGAAAAGGTGAGGTTTTTGTGAGTCTTAGCATGCAAGGAAGTTCAACCTTAGACAAACTGGTCATTCAACGTAACCATTAACTCAACTTCTTAGTGACCATTAAAATCATTATCACATATCTGTTTCATATGAGGAATCATAAGGATTTAAATATATATTAAATATATAAAAACCACCAATCTAGAATTTAGAATCTAAACAAGTATTTCTTGAGAATGAATAATGGTTTAAGGTCAACATATTTGTAAACTAGAACCAGAGTTCAAATAATTAATCGAAAGTCTTATAATTAAAGAGAACGAGTGACTAAAATGATGAAAATATTGATTCCTTTTGTGACGTCGTACGTCTCTTCCAAAAAACCCTCAATGCGTTCTTTAGTGCATCTTTCCAAAATGTTCCAATTCACGTTGCTGCTGTGGTGAGTCAAATATGAAATAATCAATTGTACTATTTTTCAAGATGACATCTTTTTAATTGGAGGAAGTGCACAGATAAGAGAAAAGTTGTTCCTTTTAAAGAGAAAACTTTTTTTTAGTTAAACTTGCTATGATTCTCACTGTTTAGATTGAAAGGACAACAACTTTTCTTTTGTCCAGGCATTTAATATTCCCATTATTTTTTAAAGATTTTTATATTCCACCATTAAATATATATTCCCCTTGATTTGGTGTTGTAATCTTATTGAGCTTGAATTGGCTTTCAGTTAACCATTTCAACTTTGACATTTCTCGACCAACCCTTCCACGCTTCTCCTACAAGACAGGCGGAGTTGGCCCTGCGGTAAATACATTAGCTATGGAAGTCATTTACTGACATTAGTGATCAGACCCTGGGTAACGGCTAAGGATTATGCACTGATACTCATATAATATCCAGATTTTAAAGCATGTACTGGACCAGTTCTCTATGGAACACATCTGGATAATCGCTTATTATCAGGACCATACATGGTTTGTTAAGGTTGGTTCACTCTAACCATAATTTGTTTTTGCTGGTGAAATGTATATTTTGAGTGTAACAATTATAGTGTTATATTATAAATCATGTTCTATAATCATGCAATCATTTCCAGGGGGCATTTGGTTGTTGGGTAGATATATCCCTTTTGCTCATTTTAAGAACAGCCTGTTTTCTGTCCCTCCAATACTTATGTTGAAGAAAATTGACAGTATATGTTGGCAATCTGCAGGGCAGACATGCGCTAAGAGCTAAACACAAACTAACGCATATTGATAGAAATTCATAGCGTGTACATCAGTCGGTTCCTTCAAGGGTAATTAAGTAATGATAATGATGTAGCATTTTTCATCTTGTCAAAGGAGGCTTTTCCAAGTTCACACGAGACACAGAGTTTTTCTTTGTGTGTGTGAATTAATGCCATACAAGCATGTTATTAAAAAAAACCTATGTTAAGTAAGCTTGAAATAGCAACCCTTTTTAGAATCCATGATGACGTCTGTAGGTGTATATTGGGAATTTCCTCCTGTTTTTGTGTGTGCGTTTGTTCCAATGGGAATTACTGCCGGAATGGGTAAAAACTTAAGGTTTTCCTTTATATTTTCACTGACAGCATTTTTTTCAAAATTTGTTACGAACCCCTCCTTAAAAAAAAACAACTAGGCTTGGAAAAGTTATATCTGCCAGTGTGTCAGAAAAGAAAACCTAGCATAGATTAAATTAAACATACGTTCTAAAGGGATTGCCTGAATACTTTTGAAAGATTATTGAAAATGTCTTCGAGGGGTTTCAGCTTTTTAGGTATTTTGAGAGTGTTCTCCATACCTACCAATTATATTATGGATTGTTTTCCAGTTATGCATGTTAATTTTGATAGTTCTAATCATTTTGCTAAATAAAATAGTTTATTTCAACATATCCAACCTACTGTGCTCTTATTCAACTATTGTTGGAATCACAAACCCAATTATCTGCTGATACATTAGCTTTCACAATTTTTGCATCAATGTTGGTGAATTGTAACATTTAACAAACAATTTTGCTTCTTTGTTACCTTCTTCTGTGTCTCCAACCAATTTTGCAACAATGTTTATTTTCTACCTACATCACGTTCGAGGATACTTTGTACCCTAATGCTGGTTACATGGGGTAGTGTAACTGATGATCACATGACCTAAAAAAATGGTCCTTGTGGGACTGTCTCGCTAGCTTTCATAGGCTCAAACCTGATATAATTACAAAATGATAATAACCAAGACAGTAAGAATTATTATACCTTATTTCCCCTTATACTGGTTTAGTAAAGTTGCTAATTTCTGCTCTGAGCATTAAAGTTTGCTAAATCATTTGCAAAGCAAACCCCTATACAGTATTTTTGAAAACCAATTGTTAAACGCAACATTACCAAAAAAAAATAAAAAATAAAAAATATTATTCATAAACATTATTTCCTTAAAGATATTAAAACAATGAAGTTAATCTAACAACGCTTCGGGGGTAAACAGAATAAAGTCATTAGGTTTTCACTAATGCACTTCTTGTTTTAATAAACCATATAATTTTCTTGTTAATGTTTTAAAAGACTAGCAAAGAAACTTTAATTGGATGGTGACATGAGTATTGATTAGTACAAAATATAATTTTCTCTTTCAATGTTCTGATGGAGGCAGGGAGAAAACCTTGTTCAGTAAAATGTAATATTATTAGCGATGTTTTATGAAATGTTGATACATTCCAAAATTTGACAATAAAATTAATTATTTTTCAAAACTTTTTTTGTTGTTGGTATTTTTAGAGACTGGGATGCAAAGTGACTTAGAATCAGGGAATAAGATAATGGTTCCCAGTCTATGGCATCTTCTCGGTGTTCCTGTGGTCATCCTAGACTAATAACCATGAGATTCATAGAGGGCGTCTCAAACCTTTTCACGCAGTACTGTTTTACTTCTGAGAGGGCAACAATTTTAAAACCTTTGAAATGCAACCTATAGATGTTTAATATTGATTAAAAAGAAGAAACACCTTCATATCTCATACTTCTATTCATCTTTATGTAAAATGCTACCTACGTGCAAGGTTATCGCCAAACCTGGGAAGCGCCCTTTTGGTCTGGATCTGTGGGTCAAGGTGGTCAATCTCCGGAACATGGCGTTTAGGCAAAAGGAGAAATGATGAAAGGAAGTTTTACTTTGGAAAGAGGGTGGTAGATCAATAGAACAGCTTCCCAGCAGAAGTAATGGCAGCCAATACAATGAGGGAATTTAAACATGTATGGGATAGGCATATGGCTCCTGAATCTAAAAAGAGACCAACGACCGAGGGTTTGAGTCATCAAAGCAGGAAAAAGGGGAGACTAGACGGGGGCCGAATGGATCTGATCATCCCACAGGTTCTACGTTTCTATGATATAAATTGACCAACATTCTTCTTTTATATATTAAATGTTTGTAGTTTACGTAAAATATTTCAATAGTTTTATGACTCCTTCGTACATACGTCAATTCATATTGTACATAATTTTGGAAGAAATGTAGAAGGTTCTTGTTCCCCTTAAGAAAGGCATACAGAGCTTGGTGTATTTTTCAACTGAAACACATCTGCTAAGAGGTTTAAACACAATCACTGATGTCAAACCAACCAAATTAAAGAGATTTACTGGAAAAAGAACTGACTTTGCAAACACACTACTGATTGTGTTACTTCATATCGTCGTAGATAAGCATGCACTCGGAGAAGACCCATGAATGTTTTCAAATGCGATGGTTATGTTTTCATAGTTGCAATAAACTCCAAAAGCAGACCTTAGATTGTTAATGGAAAACCCCCTTAATGGAATTCCATATTTTGATTAAAAAAAATGTACTTATTAAGAGAACACCAACTTTATTTTTTAAAGAAAAAACATAAAAAATGAAAGTTTTATTTTTTATTTTTTATGAATCCTTCAATTGGCCATATCTAGTCTACATACAACATGTACGTTTCTTTGTAATATAGGGTAAAAGATACATGAAAAACATGGCAACGAGAGGCTTCTTACCCAAAGAAATGTATTTCTTATTGTTAAGATGAGCTTTAAGAACTCAAATAATAAAGTGCAGAATAAGGGGATAGATTATAGTCTTCTTATCTAGATAATCTCTTGATCTACAGTCATCAATATTACAGATTTATTCTACAGACAAGTTTTCTCACTGCACGTGGTTGGCACTTCTCCTTTAGATTGTGATTAAAAACGTTACAATGCTGAAGTCATAATAATAATCTAAATGGAAATGTTGCTTTTTACAAAGATCTGTAATATAAAATAAAAAAAAAAAAATTGCAAGGATCTTCCGAGACCCGTAGCACATCCTTCTCAGGAATTCATTATAATGAACATTATTACCTCTGGTGAAATGCTTCCATGAATGCGTGAATACAGAAATTATTAAATTATTCAGTTTATTAACTAAAAAATTTGTTATGGCATATGACTTGCCATCTATCTATCTATCTATCTATCTATCTATCTATCTATCTATCTATCATTCTATCATGGTATAAATTCATCAAACGCCAAGATGGTTCAATATTCTCTAAACAAAAATTCTAACTTCAGAAAATTATATTTTATATATTTGGGACCATTATGGGCCCAACTGCCATCGGAATGCATTTCAAGCTTCTCTTAGCAAATATCACTGCTTTCAAATTAAAGTGCATTGGAAAGTGACTTTTCATTCCTTTATAGAAGACATTTTGGTAGCTCAGTGAATGAATGAATGAATGAGCTTGAGTACAGCTCATGAATGAAAACCTCAATAGGAGACCTGTATCATGAGTAAAGGTAGGCCAAGCTTTGTAATATATTCTAGATGGCAAAGATGTAATTTTCTTCCCTCTTCCTCGTTTTCGTCAAGAGTTTCTACAGCCAGTCTACTTAGCAGACATGAAGTTTATGCTGTTCTATGTTTTGTGATATCGGTCAACAGATATTCTAAGTTTCTGTGCTGCTTTGCTGGGTGAAAACACTAGAGGTTTTGTGAAGAGTAAACAACTCACAAGATATCAATGGATACTACAATGGGAGAAATATTTCACGTCATGATCATGGATACTTGTGATTATCATGGTTGTCTTAATGCCTTGATCTTGACATGGCTGCCTTTTCGCGGATTGGATAATTCTGAAGAGACCACCATATTATTTTTTTTATCTGCTTGACTCTTAAGGGTTTAAAGACATTTAAAGCCTTTGTAAGAATCTAGTTTTATGGTACATGTTTCATTTTGAGGATGGATCAGACTACTTTTAACCGTCTGTGATGTTAAGAGAACGTCCTGACAGTGAATCTTGCGACTAATTTGAAAACCTATAATTTTCGCAAAATAATAGATGCCCTGTTCCTAGCACATCAGTGAATCATCTCGCTACAGACTTGATTTGTGTTTTTTTTGCTCTGCTGTGTGTTAAGCTGTGAAACGACTCACTGGGAATACTTATAATATCAACCTGATTTTCCTTAAAACAATGAGACATTTTTTTTTTCCCTAAAGCAGAAATTTTTGATAAAGCCAGGAACAACATATTTCTGTACAATGCAAAAAAATCACACAGGGTTATTTGTTAAGGATAAATGTTCTAGTAGGTCCACAAGGAAGATAAAAATGTAATTCATTATATAAAATAGAATTTAAAGAATTCCAGAAAAAATATTTTGTGAATATTTAGCAAATAAATCCTAAAACATAACTAAAACATGACCTTAAGAGGAGTCACAACTTTTAACTGAACTAAATAATTATACTTTTTGTTTGACGACCTGTATTTTTTGGATGACATCTATCTGAACCAATCAGCAACAACCAGCAACATAAGAATAGGAGAGATACATTAATGCCAAACCAGAGAACAGGATGTAAAGATGGCTGCTCCAACGTTATACGCATATAGATTTGCAGATATACTGCTTATTTTAATCTTTAAATATTAAAATTGACAAATATTCATTAAACATTATACAAACCCAGTACAGATACTGTTGTAATACCCACCATTACGATCTCTTAAATGTCTCCAAGTATTTAGCTAAGTAAGCTTAATTGTTTGGATCCTTGTTAATGAAATTTTAAGAAATATCCGAAAAGTCCGTTTTTATAGTTTATTATAATTAGCTTTATATTGGAGCGGCTATAACTCGGAATTGCATACGTTAGCGGCATAATATTAGATGGATTTTAGCACCTTATTTATTTCTTTTCATATTAAAACTACTTATAACTGCTTTGCATTTCCACTACAAATCACTGCATTTCCGTGCATATATATACTAATGCATATTTATCATAAATAAAGCGTGACAGCCTGGAAGTGGGGAAATCTGATTTAATATGATCAGGCCAATCAGATTCTAATCTGAAATTCAATTAATTCTGCACCGCCAATCAAGGCTGCAAAAGCGTCATCGGGAAATGAAATGCAAAAGAGATAAAAAAAAGCTGAAAGGTGAAAAAATAAATAAATAAGGAAAGATATATGCCTGTAGCACCTTGTCAAAAACTAGAGTTCAGTCCATTAGCTTCTATAACAAATTACAAAATATTATCAACATATTTCGTACCGAATTTCTAATGTCTGCGTAGTCTTTAATGGATAGACATGAAGTGTAATACTGCTGTTGAAAGTTCTATACTTCCAAAGTATTTTATCTTAACAGACAATTAATTTAGTATGTATTACATGTTTATCCCAATGAGATTGACTTGCTTGTAGCTAGGATTAAAAATCATGATAGACAAAACAGGACTCACATGGATGACCTGTCAGTCTTGATAAGGAATAACACATCTCTATGATGCCTCTCTATGAGGCTAAGACCTCTAGGTCATCTAGGACCAAGACCTCCAGGACCAAGATCTCCAGTCATCTGTTATGTAGGCAGTTGAAGCACATAGATGGTTTTATCTGGTCAATAATAAAATTTTATCTTCGATCCCCATTCCCTGTTCAGCTTAAGGGACACCACAATATATGACGAGATGGACGGTGATTGGCATAGCCACTTGTTGGGCTGCCATTTTAAACCAAAATCAATCAAGTGCTCATGCAAGGCAGGGAAGGTGAAGATAAGTGCTGCCTGTTACAGCCCATGACCCAACATTTCTGTCCATAACCAACCATTTTTGACCATGTTTTTTGTTCATCTTCATTCTACTAGTGGCCACCTATAGCTTGTCTTCAAGGGTTTATATTGTGTTTATATTTCTTTAGGGACGATAGTTTTTGTATACGGGTCATCCATGATATAAAACCAGCCTTTGCATTGGTGGCCAAAGGGAAACTTATCTTTTCTGAACTATCTCACAGAACTTAGAAGTTTAAGGCAAATTAGCACTTGCCCAAGAACACCCCAAGAATTAAGTATCCAGTAACCCCGGCACCATGGTGTATTCAGAAAATATATTTCAACCTCAACTATTATTTACCTATGGACAGATGAGTTTGGTCAAAATGTTCTCATTCACCATGTAATTATATGATTTGAACTTGGTCCATCTCTGAGAATGCTTTCTTGGTTCCTCTGCAATCTGGAACTCTGTAAAATGTGAATATTGTATATTTGTATTGTTGTGATATTGGTATTTATAATAGTTGCAATGCATTCCTCAATTAAGCATTTTCTCCCATGACAACCTCAACACTGTGAGAAGGACAACTTGGTACGACTGCCTGCACCTTCTGAGTAACCTCTTGATCATATAACAGTATGGTAACCGGGTTCCTGGAGACCTTGAAATGATAGTAAATCATTCTAATCATTTCAAGCTTTTTAGAGGATAACCTGTTGATTAAACAAAAGAAAGTGATGGCAGAATGGGTGGCGGGACAAAAGGCGGTGGGGTGAAAAAACAAATCCCCATCTTTTACATTACACAAAGCATTTGCCAGTGATATAGCAATCAAAGACCGGAGTTCATTAGAAACAAAGAGTCGGAATCATTATTTTTGTCTCTGTTAAGTGTAACACACAGAAAAGAGAGGAATAAAGACAGAAGCCAGATATCCTGCAATGACAATAATTAGTCGAGAGCTGGGAGCTTAAAGAAGAACAATTAGTCGCTGGCATTTTTCCAGCACTTTTAAAGCAGGTTATTGTAGGCCTCGCAATGTGCTTCTGCATTCGAAAAATAAAATTAGCTTATCGACATAGGCAGCTTGAACGTCAAAAAATTTGTGATGGGCTGTTTGTAACAAGCGGAAGGATTGCCCAGTACCCTCCAGACCGAGAAAAACCCAAACAAATATCAATGCTAATTCCACCCCTGATAACGTTCATCTTTGTTAACTGGCCCCGATTCAACTTCCTCTGAGTGACAAATTTAAATTAACTCTTGTCATTATTCATGTCACAGGCGTATTGTAGTCTTGCTATGGGGCGTTTTTTACATTTATTAAACAAAACAAATTAAATCCACCCAAACCCTCAAACTAGGGTTTAAGACAAATCACGTTTCGGCGATTACTGAATTAATGACTTTCCAAAGCAAAGCAAAGCAAGGGAGTGTTGTGCATGCCCTCCTGGCTTCCTTCGTTCCTGAGTGTTAGCGTGAGTGGGGTGATATGATGAGTGGGGGTAACCAGTAGGCGCCCCTCCCAAAAAATTAAATATTTTTTTTTTTTGCTATGACATAATATTCTTATGTACTATCCTTTTGTCTTTAACTACCCTTTACGTCCAATAGCAATCATTAGGTCCCTTTCCTCTGCTCTTATTGGCTGTTTCTATTACACGGGCGCACAGTAATAAAGAACACATTGTGTAACACATTGAGGTCTTGTTTACATATTATGTACAATTCATAGTTCCAGGTTCCCATAAGTCTCTCCCCTCCGTTTTCAGGCACCGTGTACATACAGGGGACCCTAAGGATTTGCCTATGCAACACATTCACTTGTACCTTCCTTGTCAGCGTCCAACGCCGAGTCTAGGATTCTCGAAATCGCTCTCGCTAAATACTTGGTGCTTTGCAGCAGGTAGGCTTTGATAATGGACCCTTTTCATCTCTGACATTTACAGTCATTTGATTTAACTTTCTATCCAAAAGCTAAAGCAGACTCGAATTTCTCAGGGGATCGAGAGTTTGCAAAATGTCTCTATCCCAGCAATAGCCACCGAGGTGATAACAACTTTTATCTGTCGCTGCAGAATTACGCTGGCTAAAGCTATAAGCTTCAACGTTTAAAGATGAATGTTTTTTATTGATAAATATTGCACAGTAAAGAAATAAATCACCAAACCCATTAACGTCTCTGTGAAGTATGGCTGGCAAAATTAGTTTAACTTTTTGGTAATCTGACTGGTATTTTCTCTCTCTCAGGCAACTGCTGTAAATTAACAAAAATAGCTTAAAACAATAAACCGTGGATAAATAGTATGTGTGCATCCATGGAAATGCCGAGTCTCTTATTTGTTTCAGCCCCGGGGTACCGGAAGACAGTTGTGTCATGACTTGGGAGATTGGGGCAAATGGACCAAAGCACCACTTGGTGATTTATCCCAGGGATCTGGGAGATACGGGTTGGACTGATCTCTCTTTTGTGGATCTTATGAGCAGCTATGGTAGAACATGACATCATAACCCATCATATTATATCAGAACCCAACTAAGAGCATCAAGGAAACCAGCAGGAAGTGACACGATGGTAAACGGTGGACATATCACTGAATAATCCAATGGGCGCCAACAAATTCCACCAAACTTATCATGAACGCTGGTGTCTCTCTACATACCCTTTTCTTATCCCTGGTGACCAGGTATGGTTGGGCTTCCAATAGTTCTCTGTAGCCGATCTAAGCTCCGCTCAATTATTTTAGCCATATATGCATTTAAAAAAAAAAGCCTTTAGAGAGTATAAAGACAAACAGAAGAGGCATGATGAAATATGTAAGACGTGTATTATTATATATTTACCATTCCTTCATGAAATCACCTATACATTTTTTTAATCTAAATGTAATAATATATTTCATTCTTACACAATTTTGGGATATCTCTGAACTTGCAAATTATATATTGAAGCTAAAGGCAATGACAGAACTTGTGGCTTTTTCAAGATCAAAGACGACTCAGAGGAAGCTTCACTCTTTATTTTTATGGCTTTTGGATACAGAATTCTTTTAGAACCAGTTTTACCAAAACATATTTTCCAAGTGTAATATTTGTTTTTCTTTTCCAGAAAACGTCCGAAAACAGTTGGGTCTATTTACTAAGAAGTCAAATGTTCAGTTGAGATAAAGGTCAACTCGGCTGACCATACTTGACTAAGCGACTTTACATTTTCTGAGTTAGAGGAGAGGGCATGTGAGTCTTTTTTTTGTTAAGTTCTCATGGAATTTGGCTTTAGTCAGTTTGTAAGGCTTTTGTTTATGCAACTTTCAGATTTTTTTTTTAAGCCAACTTTACTCAAAGTTTATCCAACAAGGAAACTTACTTTATTGAATAGCACTCTCTTGAAGATTGTGTCATCATTAGACACTAAGAAAAAATACTTGTTACAAAATAGGTAATTAAGTCAAAATATTACCATTTGGTTACATATCAATCATGTGTAAGTCTTACTAAAGTCCCTTTGTTAGTCTGTTCAGCATTGTAGTGTATGTTATATTCTGTGCTTTGCTAAAGACCTTTTATGGATTTTTTTAACTAATTTATGTCAAAATATAATTGGATTAATATCATGTTCAATTAAAATACCAACTCTTTTAATTCTATGTCATCTTCTACAACCTAATTTCTTGATGTTTTGCCTCATCCAGTTTATTTTTACAGGTCATTAAACAAATTAAAATGAATCATGTTATTTTTTATTTCTGCACGAGACAACCATTTTACCAGCCTGATCTTGAGTCTAATTCTTTTTATTCCCTTGGCCTTTCTTTATTTCCCTCTACTTCCAGATTTTATTATATATGCATATTTTGTTTATGTGCTTTGACACTAAAAATGTCCTTAGGAATCAGGGAAAGAAGGGAGGAACATTAAGTTAAAAATGCTGCTTCACACTTTGCTTGGCTGAATCTTGATTTCAGCTGAAGACGCTTAATGATTTTGGAGAGCTTGGTCTTTTAAGATTATTGACACAAGCAAAGAACCGTTCTGAGCCGATGGATAGAATAACATCTCATCTAATCAAGTCATTTCACTGATGCATGATGGTTTATAGCCCAGCCAAATAATGCAAGCCGAGTGATGTTCTTTCTCATTTATCATAATTACAAACCTTTTCTGCAAGAACACATTTGCAGTAAGGTTTAGAGCACAAGTTAAGTTTAAACACTTTAAGGTTTTTTTAAGTATTCGATTTTAAAATTTAGACTAATCAGGCTGAGAAATTCGGTCTGTACGTAGAAGGTAATTCATGCGAACGGAAGACTGAGTGTACAAACATAACAATCTTTAAACTAAAAAGAGGACGTGATAGTATCGCTCTTGGAACGAGGAACACCAATTTACATTGAAAACTTTAATATGAGCCAGATCTGATGTTATATCTATCTAGTTTTTGCTTATTGGGTAAAAACGTCTCCAAATCCCATATTATGGACTTTTTATTTAACACATAGCACCTGGCCTATAAATTATACTTAAAATATATGGCGTCAGTATGGAAAATGTAGGCGCTGAAGGATATCTTCTAGAAGTTATAAAGTTACTTAGTATCGATATTGTCCAGTGTTACCATGTTCTATGTATGCCCCATATAATAATTCTACAAACCTAACATGGTTACTATAATTTTTTTGTGGTATAAAATATAGAAAACTTGGACTTGGCTAACTAAGGACCCTTAACAGAATTAAATTTCATTTGAATAAGTTAGTGTTCGTGATCCAACATGGTCGATGTCCTGCTGCTTCTGTGCATTTCAGAATCTACATATTCCCCGCATGGTCCAGGGTTCTTTTTATACTTTGATTAGAAATTCAGGATTTTGAGAGTTCAAGTCAGGTTTAAATGTGACCTCAAGGGGAAAGGATCCGAAACTTCAAATATCTTTAGCGTAGATATTGGAGAACGGAAACTTAAATGCAATTGGTGTGCAAGCATGCAATCTTCAAGGTACGACCTCTCTTTTAAAACACACTTTTCTAAGTAACATGCGGAATGTTCACTTCGTTGAATGGTTATAGTGCAGATAATCTTTAAGTAGCATCTGGGACGCCGCCTGCAATACCCGATGCTCGCTGAAGATAATAAGTAACACTTTGTAAGGTCATGAAATAAATAACTATGAGGCACAGTCTTTCAAAGGGCAAGTACATCCCCTTTATTACACTTTAACACACTAAGGCATACTTAGCGATTTATGATATAATACAGGGGGTGTACAATAAGTGCCTTCACAGAGTACGGTAATCATACGAACATTATAAACAAGCTACAATCAATATGAATACATTAGGAAATGAGGTCTCTGCCCCTAAAAGCATAAGTTATTTACTTATGATAATCATGGCCGATCTGACCAGTATAGCTCTACTGCCTTTTGCAGAGAATAATTGAGTTTTAAAGCCTTTCCAATGCCAATTCCTGCCCTACTTTATACCCATTGATAGTCTACACCACTGGGACCACCAAAATGCAGCAGGGTGCCTTCACGGTGACATTAAATTATGGATTGGAGGCTGCCGTGACCTTTCTAAAGCCAAAACCCACAGTGTCAATGCTTACGGAATGTATTTTGTATGTTAAATTATTTTTTTTTCTCCTACCACTAGCTGTTAACGTCTTCAGTAAAATTTGCCCTCAACCGACTATGACGAAGTGCTGGCATCTAATTCAAGAAATGTCATTTTCGAAATTCGTTGGCCAACCATAAACTTTGTTTCAAATGCAATTTTTCACCTAATACCTCCATCATTTTGAATCAGTTTTAGTACATAATTCTTAATACCCTATCAAATACAGGCATAACGACTACAACCATCTATTTTGGGTTGATTATCATAATTAAGAAAGATTATGTTTTCTATACTTCTTAACTTGCTCTTTGGATTTCTGGTTGTGGCTGTAGTTCTCCAAAGCTTGCATATCATGAACAAGTATGACATCATAAGCCTGCTTGCTTACCAATAGAGCTCCAATATTTAGCAGAAAGTAACACTTGGAATCTCCTACGGAATTGAGTCTCTGCAGTGGATTGCGTGAGAAGTGTCTCGGTGTTTATGTCAATAGACAGGAAAAGTCCAGCATGTTGTGATGTCATAAACTAGCTATCCGCTCCAACTTTCACACTCAACTTTTATTTGATGTGGGTTACCAAGAAATCAGGCCAAGACGTGAGGCTTCTATAATAACTCAACCAGCACAAACAGCTCAGGAGAAAGGAGTTACCTACCCCGATTACATGATTAGGGATCCCTCAAGTTCCACCTCTCTGCATAGGAGACAGGCGTCAATAAGATGGTGTAAACGAGGATCATAGAGGGATTTGTTATTCTATTGATAATTACTGTACATGTACACAGATATTGTTCTTTCGTGATACAGAGAACACCGTAATAGTAAACTACAGGTCTTTTTTTCCAAACCTTTACAAAATCTGGAATTACAACCGAGTTTAACTGATAAAAGTCTATAATGGTTTGTTTCTGCACAGTTACACAGCTAAAAACAATTTTTACAAGACATTTCTTAGACCACCCGCTGGAGGTCATCGACAATAACCATTTTTCCGATAGAGCTTACGAGAAGTATATAGTCCAAGGCAAAGCTTAATAACAGCTTCTCTGTGGATCACTTGCTTCATGTGCTATCTGCACTCTGTATCGATCGAAAGTAGAATTAGCCAACGCGTCGCTCTCCAGCCATTGGTGAACAACAGCTCTCATGACTCTCAGACGATGTGCCTTGTTTCCATGGCATCAAGGATCTTCAGTGAAAAAAATAAAATAAAAAAGGCAACTAAAAATTAAAATTCATCCCTGAGAACACTGGATTATTAAACATTAATTTGATTGGTTAATTCATCATAACTCAATCTCTGGCCGTTTTATCTGTGCCATGGAGACTTTTTTAGGGAAGGTTTTAAGTACAGGAGCCTTTAGGCGTAGTAGGTACTACTGATGCCCCACATACCCTTCACTTGGAAAAACAAATTGATGGTGAATATAGGCAAGTTGAAGTGTTTCCTCAAGACCAGGGTTGCATTTATGTTATAGGTGACCAAGATGGTTGCCTAAACCCCTAGTAGGAGGGCTACACAAACCCAAGCCTGGACGGCAATCAAGCCTACTAGTTAAACATCTACCATGTTTGTGGGCCATCACATGGCACCAAAAAAAACACCCCTCACATGCACCGGACAGCATGGGTCAACAGGCGGCTTCCTGGTAGTCATCAACGAAGATATCACACCGAGCATAACGATAAGAACAAGTTTGTGCCGCTTGCGTTGAGACGCATTCTCAGAAAAAGAGATGTAGGGATTCAAATCAAGCCCAACAGAAATCTGAAAACAACTCTACAGGGAACTGATTTCGTAGCGCGGCGGCTCCGTCCTACCATAAGCAGTTATTTCCAAGCATTCATCTCCAGAACACTCACACAGCAGAGCAGATGTAATAAGCACAGAAAGATTCATTCCCCGACGGCTCTGTAATTACATTTGATCAGAAAGGAGGGGAGAAATTATTTTTGCTGAGAAAGCAGGTTACCATCCAATTTATTTCGCAGTACCGCTCCTTCGCTAATGCGTGTTAAAGGTATTTGCAAAAATAATGACTATTGCATATTTTCCACGTTTCTTACAAAGCTTTTTTTTTTTCCCGGCACAGATAAAATTAGTAGATCTCTTGCATTATAAATAATTCTTACCCTTCCCACCCTTTGTGTGCTCCATTTATTAAAAAGCATTTATTATCATCCTGGGGTGTTACAAAAAAGTATTTAGATTAGATAACTAGACACAGTTTGACTTGCAAAGTCTTCTTCCAGGATGAGAGGATTGAATTATAAGATGCACACGTGGGAGTTAAAGTTGCAGTTCCACTTAGAGAAAAAAAAAAGAAAGTTGTACTCTCTGGTATATTGTGCAATAACCTATATTATTCTTTCCTCATTAAAAGCAATATGACAACATTTAATCTAGGTTTCGAGGGCAACAGCATGTCAGTGCCTCTTTTGTGTCACATGACAATTAAGTGTTCCAAGTAAAAAAATATGAATATTGAAACAATATGAACAGCCAATCAAGAAAAAGGGACCCGGTGCATGCTGGGAAATATATTTTATAATAGTAACACACGGGAAAATGTATCATTAAACGTAAGAAAAGTACAAAAAGTCAACAGAATAACTAGTTTTTAATGTGAATTTTTAATTAGATTCAGTAAATCTGATATGAAGCAAATAGATTCTATTAAACTTTACCGTTACTAACGACTCCAAGAAATTGTATATTTCTATAATATAAGTGTCTTTTGGTCTACCAAAGTTACATATTGCAGAATAATCCCATTTTATCCACAGGAAACCAATTTGTCGAGGTTGATAACAGTGTTACCAATCAATTTAACTTTATTGACAAGAATGTAAACGCGGTGCTAGCGCATGTTCCACGGCTTTTCTGCCATAATGCGCGGTTTTTATTCATTAACTCCAGGTTCTTGGGAATGAAATGCGATCATCAGGATTATGCAAATTTAAATGTGATTGCCCTTCACAGAAATCTGCCCAGGAACAATCAAATGATGTAGATTTAGAAGTCATGTCAACTAAATAATAAGCTCTGAAGGTCGCCAACCTCGTTAGTGGTCTGCACTTCCTTAAGTGTTATAGCAAAACAGTTTTCAGTTCAAGGAAAAACAAAGCGAGAGAATTACCGAGAAATATGCCTCTATAAGCAACGTACCTAATGATGAAGGTCTAATAACTTATGCCTGATTAGAATCATCGGCTTTTAGTTGGTCCATAAACAAAGTTCACTTATTCTTTGCAAGTTTTGCCAGCGCCCTCAGCTAGAATACCCACAAGACAGTTCCTTCATGAGTCCGCAAGAGCCTCTTCAGAGAGAGAAGAAGGGAGGTCTGCAGGAAGAAATCCTTAAATCACACTAAGCGTTCACATATTTTTGTTTTATTTTTTTAATTAGCATTTTTGTTGTTGCAAAGATAAGATACAGACAATCGCCAGGTCATCAAACATAAGCATGAGACAACATAAAGGTACTCAAGTGCACTTAACATAACTTAGCAGCTCCAACCCCTATATCCTTATACAAGAAGCATAACTCAAAAGAGTGCAAAGGCAGAGATGGACTGGTCCCAAAGGAAGCCAAATAAAAAGGAGATACATGATATAATAACTGCAATGAATACCAAGACACATGTCAGAAATGATGTAAAAGTCTGTTTGACATCATTGGTTTGTTTGTCGACATAAGAATGCTGTTTTATGTAAAAGTATTTGACCTTTTGTGCCAATGCCATGCCAGTAACGTCAAAATCTTAAAAATGCAGCTCCTGGTAAGCTATATGGAAGAAGTAGTTCTGGAGGGAGGTATGAACTCTTCAGAATCTTAAGGTAATTTAATTTCCCTGTAGTCACATTTATGGTTTAAAGGAAAGCCATCCATATTATGTAGCGTTGGCCAATGTAGACTACCCAAGAGACTTAATACTTACCCAATAGTCCAGAAAGGTTGAGGTTATCTCCCTTAAAACCCTACCAAGCCTTAATTCAGACACCTATTGGAAACAGCCAAAAGTTTTCAGATAAGACCGGTCAAGGGGTAATCGATCCAATGCCTTCTTCCTTTAGCCATCTCCTGTCACTGGCCCAATTAAAACACAAAGAACGATTAACGATAGTGCTATACGCTGCTAGGCAGACATTCTCATTATAATCGTTGTTCATTCATACTTTCTGTTGATAAATGTGTAACTTTTACAAAGTGATACATAACGCTCATGTTGGGGTTTTTTTTGGCTTTTTCTGCATTTTCTGATTACATGATATTTTTGTAGTCAGCAGAAATAACAAGTTTGGAACTACTGAAACTAAGGTTTTTGATTGTGCTTTTCATGTCATAAGAAAACGTTCCACAAACAGAATCACTATAATCGAGTTGTCACAATTTAGAGCAGAACTTAGTGTAAAAAGTATCACGACAGATCCATACAATTTAGGACAATGATTCATTTCATGATTTTCCATTGTTCAAACAAAAGCAATGACACATAACAAGACTGGTTCTTAAAAAATCAACAGAAATAAATATACCAGCTCGTTGGAAGCATAAACAATATGATTCATCAAAAGAATCTCGGGGCAGACAAGAAAGAACGGCGATGCTTAACAAGTCAATGGTTGGACATGGTTGAGATTTACATCCCAGGCACCAGTGGGTGCAAAGGGGCTATTTGGCTGGGCCAGAAACTAGCTCAAAAATTAAGCTTGTAATGTCAGCCTTACCAGCAGGTAAACGTCATTACCTCCAACCCAATGGATTCCATAGAAAAACATTGGTTCCATTGGTGTCACTTCTAAACACCGTATAGCAATTTGGGTGTGATTTATTGTCGTGGGTTCACCATTCCTTGAACTGTAGTCCAGAGTTTAGTGTCTGCTGACTTGTCATCAGCTTAGTGTCCATTGAGTTGTCGTCCTAAGTTTAGTTTCTGTTAAGTTGTCCTTGGTTCAGTGTCTGTTGAGTTGTTTTCCTGGGTCGTTTAAGTTGTTGTCTTTAGTTCAGTTTCCATTGAGTTGTCCTGAATTAAGTGTCTGCTGAGTAGTTGTCCCGAGTTCAGTGTCTGTTGAGTTATCGTCCTTAGTTCAGTGTCCACCGAGTTGTTGTATTGACTTAAGTGCCCTATGAGTTGTTCTTAGTTCAGTTTCTGTTGAGTTGTCCTGAGTTCAGTGTCCGTTGGGTTGTTGTCCTGACTTTGGTGTCCATTGGATTGTCCTCCGTTTGGTGTCCATTGCAATCAGGGTGGATTCAGCTCACAAAAATCAATTTCCCTGGCTAATGATGCTTTCACGGAGAACGTCTACTCCCGGTACCGAGCTTGATCTCCCGTTTAGAATATTTTAGTGAATAAACCTCTTGATGATTTTGCGAACTAAAACAATAGTAGAAGACTATTAGTTGCGAAATCAATGGGCCGTGCAAAAAAAGCAGGTGAAGCACAATGAGTTAGCATGAGACAGTTTAACAAAACAGAAACAAAAAAGTACTTTTCCGTAAATCCAACTCAATAGCATAACGATCCTTTCTGTTTCTCCAGTATTCTCACAAACGTACAATCACCAGAGTTGATTCTACATTAGCACTAATCCTTACATATACGCAGATAATGAACAGGTTTAAACGCAGACTAGAGCGAGCCAATTAGACCGCACCTCATTAAGCAGTCATGTAAACCGTGGCTCTCGGTCTATATTTAGTGGTATTGACACAGGTCATCTCATCTATATCCCTGCTGGACAGTCTATCCCACGTATCGGGGGCCAAGCTTTTTCCTGCCCTGCTGTTACGTATAGCGCATGTTCATCTACCTGCTCGTTAGAACCATTCCACATTTCTTTTGATTGATGCAATTAGTCTGTTCCTGTTTTGCTGTAATAAAACTTTTATTCTATTAGGACCTCTGAGGTGGTTACGTCCACGGGTGAATTGTTAAAGGTTCTAAAGACTTTGTTTTCCAAGTAAAGCAACAACTCTCATCGCTTGTAAACTTTGGTAAATGTTCTTTTTAAGAGAAACACCTGCCATTTGTTCCATGGGTAGGTTAGAAATAAAAGAGTAAAGTTACTATTAATGTGACAATTATTATTATTATTATTATTGTTTTTATTTATTGTTTTATATTGCGCCATCAAGTTCCATATATATATATATATATTCCTTACAAACATATGACAATATAAAATATAATATAAAACTATTAATATTTTTATCATTTTATTACTAAAATGAGTATTATTTTAAGGACATATTCTTTTTGCATGGTAACGCCTGATTTATAACTGTGTTTAAGAAGCATGCAAAGGAAATGTAATGGGTTGGTGTGTAGGTTGACCAGATGTCCATTTTAAGTTGGGATGTTTGCAAAAAATGCATTATAAAGGGCATTTGTGGTTTTGAAGCAGACCTACTATATTAATTGCTTATAAGAAGTCCCAGTTAATTAAGAAACCCAGTGACTCTACCCAAAATTAAGGGGACATTTTGTTTGTTATGTAATAGACTTTGACCTTGTCCCATATAGCGTGGCATCCAACATGACAGGACCTTGCGAATGGAGATAAAAATGCAGATTAGGCCAGTTTCTGAGACCTTTGGGATCTGGTTTAAAAAAAAAGACTTTAAGAGATAATTAGCCGCGGCTGTTAATCGGGTTTAGCAGGTGTTGAGTAATGAAGCGAGGTGGGGCATCTGCTGTGACCTTCCTAGCCATAATCTGGTTAGAAATCCTAAAGTCTAAAGCCGGTCTGGCTCCAAAACTCATAGGAATGGCCTCGCTTTGTCACAACGCGCACGTCATGCATCTGATTTTTTGGCATATTTGCCCAAAAGAGTTAGTAAACATAACCAAAGAAGCTGTTTTTAACGGTCATATTTCATAATGGACAAGAGATATGATAAACAACTTTGATAAATGAATTCATAACCCTTTAAATGCCAAACAGCCAAGCCAGGTATTGAGACACTTTGTGGGTTAAAACTCCTTCATTGCACATAGGTCATCCTAACCATCTAACTCAACGTTCACCAAGGAAACTGGGGGGAAAGTGTGCAGAAAGTGTTACATTGTAGCATGTTCTGACTATTGATAAGTCCCAAAGCTGTTGACGATTGATAATGAGTTCCTCTGAGAGCATCTCTTGAATTTCTGAACCGCGAGAAGCCGGAGGGAGCCTGCTCGCAACCAGAATCTTTCTCACCGTCTGCTAAGAAGAGATATGTGATGATGGCATATTGCTCCTCTGCTGAGAAATTCATTGTTCTCCGGTAAAGTAAATAATAGATTCAATGTAAGGCATTAATGTACTCTGAGGAAAGGTCTCGGCGTGCTGTAACTTGAACTGCTCACGGGTAATACTTTTTAGTTAGAGGGGATAACACCACCGGCATGCGCTATCTGCCTCCCTCCTTCCATTGTTCTCCTTTTTTTTTTTTTACTGCTTTTGTAATTTAGTTTTCTTAAAGTTTTCACTGGAAACGTAGCGAGAGAGACTGGAAGAGTAAACGCGAGCAGATCTATTTATTTCCTTTTATTTTAAAAGATCGTGGCATATTTTAAGATTTTTTTATTTTTTTTTAAATACTATAAATTGGAAGGTTGGATTGGTCATCCTTCTTGTACTAAACCTAAACCCAATCAGACCACAGAATAGAACCTGTTCTGTTGTACAGAATTTTGAAGCCATTGTATTGCGAAGCCCATTGTGCATAGGAAATAGTTCATAACAATTTATGGCACTAGGCGTCTCTTCTGAATATAGTACAGGAACAATTTGCAATGATTACACCTACTTCTCCGGTTATGACTTTTATGCCTCTGTTTAAATCAGGCGTATAATGCAATCATTGGGATATTGTGGAGGTAGGTATGATTGTCTACCCACGCCAGCATGTTATGGGTCCTTATCCAGTCCCATTTTATTTAGTACTAGGGTGCTTGACACAGTTGCATGGTATATCACCAAGAATATTTCTAGGACCCCAGCTGCGTAACCTTACATTAATTACTCATGCATTGAAACTGGGTGTCCAACTTAGCAGCTGTAACCACTTTGGACCAAAGTATTCTGCTTATGACATTATGACCTGTTTTTCCTACGGTTTATTCAGATAATTATCTATATAATTACAAATACAAATCGTATTTTTTGTTATTCCTCTTTTTTCCTGTTTTTTTTCCTTTTTCTCAAAATCTACCCAGTTCTGAAAAACTGGATTCAGTAGTAAGCTAGACATTCACATCAGGGTTTTGTTTTTTTCTTTAAGTAATTAACAATTACTATAGGACTTAGATGTATGTAGGTCCTAAGGGAGATGGCAAACATTATTTAACTTTGACAGCAGAGGTACGCATTATCTGTGCTCCGTGTGATATCCTGGAGCAATATACATTTCAGGGGAATTTGTACTATGATCGCCGTATCCAGATACTGTTAAATAAATATACGCTGTTACAAGTACATGGGCTTCTGAATGTAATGAGCTGGGAAATTGCATTAACTTGAAACTTTCATCCAAAATGTTCCATAATATAAATTGCATTGTACGACCAATGAGTGTATTTATCAGTGAAGGCAAAGAATATGAGCCGAGTAAAACTTATCCTCCAAGCATTATTTTTTTTCTCTTCCCATTTATATATTTAAACAAATATATAAAAATGTATCCTGTTTGGTTTCAGGTCTCAAGTAATTTATATGCGGCGACAGGGTAAAATTGTAAAATTTTTATGGCGGTTCAGGTAAAGTAGAATTTTTGTTATTATTATTATTTTATTTGGGGAGCCCTTGAACGGAGCTTCCACCAGACCACCTTATGTTTATGGTCCTATAAAGAATACAATGATAATGTTTTAAGTGGAACAGCACCTTTAAACTTAAAAAAAGAAAGCTCAGTAGCCTCTGCTCAATGCCAAGCGTCTAACAATACAGGTCTGACGTAACTTACTCTTTACTTCTTATCTAGTCTAGGCAGCTATGGGAATCGGGTCTTCTTCAAATATTGATAAAATATGAAGTTAAAACAGGAGAAAAAAAACATGCATGAAGTAGATAAAAATCTTTACAATATGGAATTAAGTTGGGCAAAAAAAACGCATAATTGTTTTATTTCGTCGTCAACAACCTTTAATCTTGGAAATATAAGAAAGATTCGGCAAGTGAAAGAAATGATTGTTTAGAACTTCAGGTTCTTCTTCTTTCACCTACCTCATCCAAGCATAACTAAATTTCCATAGTGATTAGAATAAGAAGGTAGGAAATACAATTTAGTTTGAGCTGCACAAGCATCTGCTACTCCAGATTGTACGCATAGCAGAGTCTGGCAAGACATCTTTCGACTCATATTCGCTAATTGACTGCAGTGTTTGCGTAGAAGTCATAGATCAGGCCGAGTAATG